>CM042747.1:1453990-1461614 GCA_022496165.2 Catalaphyllia jardinei
TTTGATGCAGAAGGGTTAAACTCCTTTGAAAAAGAAGGGTTAAACTGTACTTGAATGGAACGTAAGTGGACCGAAATTTATTTATTCTTAATATAATTAAGTCGCTATTTTAATTTACTTATTAAGAATTAATGAACTATAAGGAAAAAAAGTTTATTTTTGTCTTGATGAACATTATTTAATTATTTAGTGTTTATTTGTTCCTTTTTTAATACTAACTTTATAAAGCGGTTAAGACTTAAAGCCCTATTTAAATAATGCCTGCGCTTTCAAGTTTTCCATAGCTATGTACAAAAAATAAGAAACAATTCAAAAATGCTATTTTTAGAGCGTTTTAATGAGAAAAAAAGTAGAAAATCAAACTAATCAGATGCCTACAGGTCTGAAATTGATAACTTCAAAAAAAAAAAAGATTATTGAGAAATGAAATGCTGACTGTGCTGACAGATTTTCCTGATATGATCGGCTCTTGCTTAGTCACAATTTAGCCAGGTATACAGAAGCTACGAATTTTAACTTCAGCCCTGGGATCCCGGTAAAAGGACAGGAAGTCTGCACCTTGACGGAGACTAACAATGTCCAAAAATCAGTGTCATGGCTAGTACGATCTTATATCTTTCTGCACCTTTTCGGTTCACTTTGGTGGCATATCAAGCCAGTTTGGCCAGGCAACGATATGTATTTCGCAGACATAAACAAACTACAATACCCATGGCTAGACCAAACGAACCTGATATGCTGCCTAAGCATATATATATTTATGAAACTCTGAGTAGCAATAAATGTCTTCGACCAAATACTCCAACTCTACAAATCTATATATATTTGCCTGGCCAAACTGGCTTGATATGTATATAAAAAGGGTTTTACACCGGAACTGAATTTGGCAAAGTGACCATGATATCCTGGGATATTGGATGGAGGACAAATCTTCTGACTAGCTAATAACATTTGTTAGTTTGAGTACTGTACTAACTGATAATTGTGTTGCATTCAGTATTCCTTACACTCATTTTAGCAAAATATCAACCACTCCAAATTTTCACTCCAAATATGGCAGGTCCAATAGGAGGAGGAGAGAAAGCCCTCCAGACTGTGAGTAGAATTGTGATTAAGGCCGAACAGGGCCAATGAAGACTTCGTACAACGTTTGTGTTTAGCACCTTTCACTCAGAGTCCCCAGGATTTCTCTAAAATCCATGCTTTTAGAGAAATGAAGCACATCATAAATTGTAAAAAACTACCTAGAAGCATTACATTACCATAAATATTATTTTAAAAAAATGGTTACAAGTCAATTGTCATAAATTATCATATCATAAATGTTTCATTGAATTATCATAATTATTATTGATAGTCTGTAATAAATTATGCTAAATAGAGGTAATTGTCGTTCTAATTCACGGTTGTTAAAGTGTGTATCGAGGTTCTGTGGGCCCATCAGTCACAGTGCAAAATTTGACTCCACTTGGGAGGTCTGGAGGCTGGCGTGCAAATATCACTCTGATGTCCGTGTGAAGGTACAGTCTTCCTGATTTGGAACTAACAAATCTAAAATACAAAATGGATGAATGATGATTTTATGGTAAGCTCTTGGGATGAAATGCCTAATATGAATAAATAAATTATCATGACTTCATATTATCTGGATGTTTACTGTAGAAACCTTAAATGATCTCACAACCTACTCAGCTGACTAAAGAGACTAAAACATGACCTGACACTAAAGTTGAGTCCCCACAAGTGTTGTACCGAGTATTTGCAAAATATTGAAGACTTTTTGACAAAAAGCCACAAAATTTCTTTGAAAATGAGGTTGACATAATTTGGTTGTAAAACCATAATTTCAAGGCGGAAGATTTCATCATTTCATATTTTCATGATCTGAACAAAGAGCATTTCAGTGACAACTACCTTGTGTCTTTTCTTCAGCAATTCTGAAGAAAACAATGGTTCGCTTACTTTTTCATGTGGCAACAAGTGGAGTTTATACAATTCAACTGAATCAAGCGATATTTTTTTGTACAGTTATTCCGTTCCTGCATCTTTTTTTTATTAGAAACAGATTAAACTCACCTCAAGTGAATTAGATAGTGCAGAGAATTTTGATCCTGCAATAAAAACATTGAAAACTTTTTCTACAGTTGAATGGTCACTATTTCAATCTCTCGAGGGCAATGAAAATTAGTTTGAAATAGCTGATCTAGTACATGCCGGAGGGACAAATCCAGGGAAATGGTTTTGAGTTCAAAGTAAGGAGGGCTTCAAAATAACCAAGTTCAAATTAGCAGGTTCCAAGACCTACTGTATTTCAATAAATAAAATCTGTAGATTGATATGTCAGTCTAAGTTAAAATAATACATAACTTAGTGAAAATTGGCAACCTATTGATTACAGTTGTTGGTTAAATTTGATTTAATGAGTGAGTGTAGTCATGCAGTGTACACCAAATAACAATAAGAAAAGGATGATTTGTTTCTAGTGGAGCACACTCACTGATAGACAGTTGCTAACCAATGTCAGAATTACGCTGTAAAAACCTCCTTAGCTCCAGCTGGACTTTTCTCCTTTTTTCAGATTATTAAAATAATGTGCATAAAGAAATGCAATATATTATACTAGAAGTAAGTAAAATTATAGTAGACAGCTTTTTGAGTTTAAAATACGGTGTAACTGGATCACATACCTCTTCTGATTGGCAACAATGTCTCCAGACTGAAAATGTCCTTTGCCTGAGAAATGTCTGTGCCTTAGGAGGCATATCACTGAAGTCATACAGCACAACAAACATTTTAACTACAGTTTTGTTCGGGTTGAACACAGTCTGAAATCACACAGCAACAAATTAAATTGAGAGGTTATTAAATACAGCAAAACATGCTAGTCCAGGTGCAATACCAGAGACTAATTACTATCCTAGCTTAATTTTATAATTTAACTAGTTAGTTTTTTTTAACAAGGTGATTTTATTTTTAACTAGTTAGTTTATTTTTCTAACCAGGTGATTTTATTTTTAATTAGTTTTTTTTCTAACGAGGCGATTTTATTAGTTAACTACACATGTAGTTAGTTTTTTTTTCAACTAGGTGGTTTTATTAATTAACTAGTTAGTTTTTTTTTCAAATTAGGTGATTTTATTTTTAACTGATTCATATTTTTCGAACTGGGTTGAAATTTTCAAACCAGGGAATGGCGAGTCTGGGACCAATAACTTGTTAGACCAACAAACATGAGAAAATTTGCAATGATTGCTTGTGTGGCATAGTGGAGATGAAGATGGACTTCAAAGTCAGCGTTCTGGAGTTCAAATCCAGGCAAGTGCAAAATAATAATAAAAAAACTGGGGGGGTTAGATCTAGGGTTAGGGCTGGTGATGAGCATGTTATTCTCCCTAAACAGATAATGCTGGTCTTGCTGGTGTTCATGAATGTATTTTAGGGAGACTGATTGAACTGGTTAGAAGCAACTTACAATCTTCATTCTTGGGCAAAAAACCTGTCAAGTTTATGTCAAGCCTCAAGGAATTACATTTACAGAGTTAACATAGTTTCTGTTTCTGTGATTCTTCCCACCAAAGGCTTTAGGTGTGCTGTTACCTGCTTGAAAACAGCATTCAAAGTACATTGGCTGTATATTGCAGAGTCACACTGCAAATTGGCTGATCATTACTAGTAAGTTATGCTCATGCAGTGAACTTTTGTAAGTTGCACTACGACAGCTGTTCAATACAAACTGTGGAGTCAAACTGCAAACTGACTGGTGACTGATGTCAGCTTTGGTACTATGACAGCTGCAGTTCAGTGGCTTACCAGCTGTACAGTTCCCTTGGTAGGTACATGGTATCCTTTGCGGCTGATTTTTGCATCATCTAAACTGATGTAGCCCTAGAGAACAAATAACAAGTCAGACTGTAAATACCTTGACTGACAATGTACAGGTACATTGTAACTCCTATCATCAGCACAAATTTTGTGACTCGACTTGCAAAAAGCCCCTCAATCCCCTAGGAGTGCTATTTAAAATGACCTGACTATAAAATTGTATTCCCAGAAGCCCCATTCCCCTAGAAAACAAAACCCTGCCACTTCAGTTTTAAGAGTTATGCCTAAAAGATATTTGTAAATAAAGATAATTTATACTGCATTTATTAGGTTCTGAATTTTGATAATGATTTGTCATGTGCTTGTTGCTGAGATTCTGATACATAATATAATTATTCTAGAAAGGCATGGCTCACTGCTGAAGCTCACCAAGTAAGGAGACGGAGCATTGTCATCAGAGAGACTGAAAAAATATGCCTTGACAGGTAGCATGACATGTGCTGGACAGAAACAACCACTGGCACCTAACTCAGCTGTAAAACCCTGTGTATGGCAAGGACAGGAGAACAAGAATTATGAAAAGAAAAAAAAGGGAAAATTCAGTTTAAAACTAGAAAACAGACTAGGTCTAGTTTAAATTTGATATTAGCAGTTTCTGTGTGTAACTATTGATTCACAACTACATTTTATTGGTAGAGAATCAATGTACTTCATTTTATCACTACACATCATTGCCCTTTTAAGTGAACTAAGGCGTAAAAATTTCACAAAAATGTACAGTCTTTATGTACTAACCTAAAACACCAGATTAAACAACATTACCTCAACAGTCCCCAGTGGCTCCATTCTACCATTTAAAACTGACTCCTGAAAAATGACAAAGACATATCTATATATAAGCTTGACTAGAATGAACATAAAAATGAACTGAACATTTATAAAATTGCATCATGATCCTTCTCAATATAAAGCAAAAATATATATGCGATTGGGTTATTGGCCAAGCGTGAGGTCAAGATGGCTGGATATTGGCCAAGTTCCTTTTTTGCGTGTTTATGGACCAAAATAGAGTCGAGGTCCATCAACTCGCAAAAAAGAACAAAGCCAATATCCAGCCATCTTGAGTGATAAAGCTTGGTCAATGAAAGATTATTTTGTTATATGGCTTTCGGGGAAGTTTTTCTCGTTGGACAGAGCGGGTAGTTGTGAGCGGGCAAGATAGCTCCATCTTGCCCGCTTGGGTAGCCAATCACAGTGCACAATTTGGTTCATCTTGCCCTCTCACAGAGCTAGCCGTATAATTATAATAATAATTATTATTACATGACACAAAACAAGTCCAATTAAAAGCCAAGCAGTGTGACTGGCTCGGAGCAGGCCAGGTTATTGTTCATTTTAATTTGCACAGTCTGCAGTGCAATTTAACCCACACACTCAAGTAATTTTCTCAGTCATATGAGTACCTGTATGAAAGCTCAAGCAATTAAGAATTTATACTACTCTGGATAATTGGAAATTCTCTCAAATTGCACTCACCTTCAGGAAAGCTCGTGCAATTTTAAGACAATTTTCAAATATCACTCAGCACTTGCAAAATTGTCCTTATCGCACTTGCTTTCATAAAAGTTACCTAGTATGCTGATATTAGTTACTGGATAAGTTTGTGTAAAATAGAATGCTACATGTACTATTTAATGATATCCTATGTATAACACTTTTTAACAAAGTAACTGACTGTGACAGAAGAATCAGTTAACAAAACAATAACCTTAAAATAATGTTGTCTTCTTCTTAAAATCATCACAAGCCTTCTCTTTTTTTGGAAGTGACCGTTTTAATCTTGTAAAAGTTACCTGTAAGTAGACAAACATGCATATGCCACCTGATTACTAACCTCAAAGTTTCCAAGCAGACTCTGTGTTGTGGAAGCTGGTGCACTTTTACTGAGTATGGAGGTTAGGTCTTTGTTGCTGGACCTTTTTGGAAGGCCACTGAAGGTGAAACAAAGAAAAAATGATTTGAAGTTGGTTTAAGTTACTTCACTGAAAATTATGCCTTAATAATTGACAACAATAAGTCCTAACCAGAGCTGTGACTTTAAATTGGCAGCACTTGTGCTAACTAACTTCCTTTGGATAATGAATGAACAAATTGTGTGCATTTTACGAGTAATTAACTTACTTTGCTAGTTCTCTGGCATCATCCTCAATGTCCAAATCTGTGGCTGAGCGCCGAAGAGGAGCCTAATGACAAAACACAAAGTTAAAAGGAGCCCAAAGCATTAAGCCAAAAGAGCCAAGTGAATGAATTTAGGAAATAATAGAGTGGGAGAACTTTCAAAACAGAGGGAGACCAGCTTACTAACCGGGCTTGAGGACACAGGGAGACCTGTTGTTGAATTGAAGATTGGACGAGTACCAGTGCCTACATGACGACTTTGAAGTGCTTGGAGGACTCCTTTAGGAATTATTATGTTTGCAGACGTTTGATACTGCTTGGAAAGTTTCTTGTGATCACAGTTCTGTTAAATTAAGGGTTACCTTAAAATCAGCTACAAACTGTATAGTAAACATGTGAAATATTAAAATGTACAATTATTATTCAAAAGGCTCAAAAGCAATATATATTCCTTGAGGTTTCCAGCACCTACAACATTGTTAGGTAAATGTTTAACAGGTTGGAAAGTTTCTTGTGATCGCAGTTCTGTTGAGTTAAGGGTTATCTTAAAATGGGGTATAAAGTAAGGCCCTTAAAAGACATTTTTCTTAGCAAATTTTTGCGTGCAGCTTCTGCTTATGAATTTTGCCCTGCACAACGTACAGGATGAAGAATGCCTGGATTTCTTTTTCAAGGTGTCTACATAATGTTTCAGTCCATTTTTTTGTACTGAATCTGAACAAATAATTGCTGTATTGTAATTGGAAGATTGTATTGCAGAGTACCTTACCTGCTTTGGTTCTAAATTATGTACAGGTTGATGTATTTTGCTACAGCTGTTTTGATTTGTCTGCCCATGTAAATTTGCACCATTGGTTCCTTCACTTAGGCTGCGAATTTTCAAATAACGTGCTTTTAGATTGTCCTGGGACATCTTGGGAGAAATCAATAAATTATTGTCACAGTTTCTTGCAACTTGTTCATCCAAAGTTCTACTTGTTGAAGGTTTTGAAAAGTCTAATCTCTTCTCTTTATTAGTAAGATTATTTTCAATTGAATTCTGCTTGTGATTGTCAAGCTCTTTCATGCATGACTTCTTCTTTAAGGGAGATCTCAGCAATTCGTCACTTGAAATTGTGTTCTCCTTAACATCCTTGTGTTCTCTTTGTTCCTGTTTGTGGCCAGCACGGAGGAGATTGATCTTAGATGCCAAAATCTCATCAGTAAAGTTGAAGATGTCACATCTTGGTAAGGACTGAACACTGACTCGCAGAGCTCTGTTGCTATGGAGATTGGCCAGTGGAAAGACGTGAAAGTCAGGATCTTTTAGAAAGCTACTTGGTGGTAGTTCCTCCCCAGTCTCACATATCCTGACAACAAAAAGCAAAAAAAATGCTTGTTTGTAATTTGATACTCAGTAGTGAAAATAATTTCTATTATGTGACAGTGGTTGCTTGAACCCAGAGATATGTCCAGAAATGCAGGCAATGGCAAAAGTGGCAATTTTGGCGAAATTTTGCCAAGGCTGTTGACGAAATGAAATTGATAAGAGCGAATAAATCAACTCCGCTACATGGGCCCCGGAAATGTTGGCGAATTTGGCGAAATTTTGCCAAGGTTGTTGACGAAATGTTAAGAGCGAATA
>CM042747.1:1462624-1500124 GCA_022496165.2 Catalaphyllia jardinei
AATTGAAGGGTTCAGTGGGAAAAGGGCGTTTTTTACTCAAAAGTGAACCTTTGTCAGAAATGCACCAAATTTTGCATGCAGTTTTGTTCTGCATTTTTTCCTCTGAAGTTTGCTTCCTTTTTGAGATATTACGTATGCGAAAGACACATTTTTCTAAGGGCATCCTCGGGGGACCTTTTGTTGAATGAAAAGCAAAAGAAGCCTTTTGTTTAGCTAAACCGTGGAGTCACTATAATACATGAATCTCTTACTACTGCTTCATTAGCACAAGTGGATAAGGTGCTGAATGGTCCGGATTCAAGTTAGTTTTGTTGTGACGCCGGCTCGATATGAAGCCAAGGTTGGTCCAATTTTTTTTGCCCGTTCTGTTTCTTTACTTCTTTCAAAAACAAAGATATCTATTTATCTTTGTGTTTTTGTAATTTAATCGCTGTTTTTAATCGCTAGGAAGGATCTGGGCTTGATATGTTTTTGTGACATTGGCTTTTGGTGCACAGAGCATCGATTATTCAGAGCTTACCTGTTTATTAAGCAGAGTTTGCTCATCATTTCCACCGATATTCAAAGCTTATTCAAGGAAATTTGCGCCCGCCTGGTATCATTAAGCCTTTGACCCTCTATGAGTCTCCAGCAAGCCTCAAAGAAATGAGGTGTGTTTATTTCCGAGATCATGGGTTAAGTCTGCTGTTAACTTAGCCAGTGAAGAACAAGTGAGCCAGGCGGTAGAGTCTAGAAATGCTTCTTCTTCCAAAACAGAGCATCCGTTGTGGACTTACGGCTCATTTGCCAAACTTTGGCTTGTGTCAGTTTTGGAAATTAGAACTGCTTGCTGGACTCTTATTATTTTCTTGAAATCAGCCATCCACCATCCTATGTTCCAAAAATTTCTGGGATATCCCATAATAGTCTTTGATACATAAAGCGTCGTGACCATTGTGCACGTGACTTATAACGCGTCTTAGCATGCCTCAGACACCTTTTGCCAAGGCAATTGACTGTTGTTTTGGCAAGACTGTTGTCTTGGTACGCTTGCCGTGTATTTGAGCACACTAGCTCGATAACAAGAGGCTTTGCACGCCCTCTGATTGAGTTTATAGTTTATAGTTTATAGCTAAACGCTAGCCCTAACCCTAAGACTAAGCGCTAGCGTTTAACCCTAAGCAATAAACCTAACCCTGAGTGCTAGCCCTAACACTAAGCGCTAGCGCTAACCCTAAGCGGTAGCCCTAACCTTAACACTAAGCGCTAGCACAAACCCTTAGCATAAACCCTTAGCAATAAGCCTAACCCTGACCCTAAGCAATAACCCTAACACTGAATGTTAACTCTAACCTTGACCTGTAACCCTGAACCCAAATGCTAACCCTAACCTTCAACGCTAACCCTAGTTTTGAGCGGTAATTTGAGTGAAATTAACGTCTTTGTGGTCGCACGTTAATGTGAAATCAAAATTTTAATGTTTCTTTTTTTACCAGAAACCAACACTTTTTTTAAGGTTGCACGTTGCAAAAGATCAATATTCTGCTGGATTTTAAGTGAAATTACCGTCTTTGCGGTCACGTGCTGATGTGACCACAAAATACTGTTTTTTGCATACGTAATATTTCAAAAACGAACCAAACTTCAGTAAGAAAACATACAGAACATTCTTTAACGTACCTACACAAAACTACATGCGAAATTTGGAGCGTTTCTGACAAAGTTCACTTTTGAGTAAAAAACCTAATGCCCTTTTTTCACCGATTTCATTTTTAATAATTTTTTTTGGAACTACCTTCTTGCAAGTATATACTTTAGCACTGTTAGTCTAGCAAATTTGTACACAGTCACATTTTTATGTTATCATGGGCTTTTCAATCAAACTTCTAATGGCATCACATTGCATGCACTCAACCAGTAAAAGTCATTGAACATGTCACAATTCCTGACAGCTGTACTCTGCTATGTATTTAGTAGCATCTTTCCTGTGATAGCCACTAAAGAGTAGATTTAAGACTGTTAAAGTATTTTTCCCTCTGGTAAATGTAAATTTAATAGAAATCTTATTAACCACATGGCTATAGGCTGACAGAGTCTTTGTTCTAGAAGTGAAGCCTTAGAGCCGAGACTGGCCCATAGCTGCCGCAACTTATCCCGGTTTCTGCAGCATGAAGCAGCTAGAAGCATTTCAATCTACTTTCCCTGGACGGGATGCTAGTCCATTGCAGGTCACTCCACGGCAATTTGTTAGGTTTCCCAACAGTTCGCCGGTACCCATTTATGCACCTGGGTGAAGAGAGGCACTGTGAGAGTAAAATGTCTTGCCCAAGAACACAACACAGTGTTCATGGCCAGAGATTGAACCCACACCACTCGCTCTGGAGTCGAGTGCACTAACCATGAGGCCACCCTGCCTCCCAGTTTTTGCTCTGCACAGGTTTTTTTTTGTTGGCGACCAGTACCAGACTTCCACTCGGCCAGACATTGAATCATGCAACCTGTGATGTTTATATGCCAAAAACTGCTGAATTATTAATACATGGAAAATGTTATGGATATTGTTTTTCTTGTGTGTGAAATACATTTTTTTTGGCTTTATCAAAGCATTGGATTCGAAGGGAAAATTCCGTACACTAAAAGAGGTATTACATCAGCCACATAATGCGCCACACGCAGGCCTCCACGCCGCTCGGCCAAGTCCTGATCGGGACTTTGAATCACACAACTTGTACTGTTTACTTTCACTATGTGACAAATAAGTGATGTGGTGTCTATGCTGTGGTACAATTTTCTTTCTAGTTCAAAAGTTTTGGAACCAGTTTCAAAATTTTAAACCAGTTTGATTATTTTAAACCAGTTTATTTTCTTTCAAGATAGTTTTTTAGTTGGTAAGATGTAACTTTTACCACATTGTTTAGTTTTCATGCAGCAAAATTGATATTTGGAAATTGCACCTTTTTCTTTATACACCTATTAAATATTGATTTCAGTTCTTAAAGTTATGAGCTTATTTGGAATGTTTAGGTTTTACTTATGTTTAGGAGCAATACAGTATAGGGTTAAGGAATGGTTAGGGAATAGTTAGGTTTAGGTTTAGGGAATGCTTAGGTTTAAGGTTATTGATTAGGCATAAGCACTTATTTAGAATGGTTAGCTTTGATGTTAGGCTGGGAACTTTGCATATGACTTAGTAGTTTGGGTTGAGCTCTCAGGTTAGTGATTAGGCCTAACAACTTATTTGGAATTGGTTCAATTGTTTCTTAGTAATTAAGACAAAGTTCATGTATTACCTTACCTTACTTCATGTATGCATATTAAAATTTATATTATGTATGTATGTATGAATAAATTACAATTTATATTATGAGTGGGGCTTGGGGTGACGAACTGATGATTAAAAGAAGTATGATCAGAGCTTATGAGGTAATGACGGCGGGAAGCACATCTACAGGTTGGTGGTTCAATTCCTGGTGAGTATGGGAGTATTCATGCTTAATTGGGATTTGGGGGAAAAGGCAGAGTAGCTGGGGGATAGAATAAATCAGGAGGAACTCAGTGAGAATAGGAGAGATTAGGATAGAGCAAATACAGAATAAGATAGAGGAAAGTAATAGATAGTTGACAATTAACTGGTTTGAAAATTTCTATCTGGTTTGTAAAAATTTCAACCCAGTTTGAAAAATTTTAACTACAAAAAAATTGAACTACAACATCTACAGTAATCAATAAATCATCAAGGAGTGCTTTAGAATGTGCACAGCGTTTCATCTTGGAACATATGTAAATGTGAAATAATTTTAATCCGCTAATCTTACAGGTTAAGTGCCATACGCGAAACAACGTACAATTCTTGAACACAAGGACACTACAACTCAACGAAAACTTGGCGAACCGCCATAAACATGATTTCTCCATCTCTCGTGGGGGTCCCCTAACCCCAACGATACATGAGAAAAATCTCTGACACTCCCCCCCGTTGACCAGTTTGCAAATGGCCAACTAGCCCCTAATCCTAAACCTAAAGACAAAGTGGCAATGTTCACCACTTCTAAGGCAATACTCAAACTTAGAACAAATGTCCACTGTTCTCAAAGTTCAATGTTCTTAAGAGTTCAGTGTTCTAAGAACTTAGGAATCATTCAATGTTACCCTTTAAGGGTTCTTTGATCTTAAGAATCAATGTTCCTAAAGCAGCTTATTTTCCATAAGTGCTCTCCTTTCTCTATCTGCTCTGCGTGCTGCTTCTCGTCTGGGCTGCTCCTCTGCGTCCTCAGCTCCATCTAGCATATCCGGGGTGTCCGCTATGCCTACTATGCATTCTGCTCCCTGTCTGCGCTGCACCTCTGCATGCTCAGTTCCAGTAGGCACATCTGGGATATCTGCTGAATCCCCTTGTGAACGAACCGCAAGTTCCAATGGATACAGCCTTTGTAGTGGGCATCTCAACCGTGTGGGGTTCCTTTTCTCGGGTGTGGTTGACTAGACAACCGCTCCACGGACAAGCCCATCCTTGCCTTTGATCAGGCTTTCTACTAGGCCAAGCTTCCAAAGTCCTTGATGCAGACCATCTTCGTGAACAATAACAACATCCCTGACAGCAACCGTTTGACCTTCTGCACCTTTCATTTTGAGCCGGTGCGAATTTCTTAGTTCAAGAAGATATTCGTTCCTCCACTGAATCCAGAAGTGATCCTTCAGTCTTTTGAGTAGGGCTACTCTCCCTCTAGCTTCTTTGGCATTCAGTTTGCCGATTTCAATTTCCTCCTGATCTGGCATAGCCAATAAAGGTCTCCCACACAATAAATGGTAAGGAGTTAGGGGGTCTTTGTTTTCCCCACTGGATACAAATGTAAGGGGCCTGGAATTAAGTGTTGCCTCAAATTTCCACGTCTAGTACTGTTTGGAGTTCTTCAGTGGTGACCTTTGCATTCTTTAGAACCTTCTTCAGGCACCTCTTCGCGCTCTGCACTAATCGTTCAAAGTAACCACCCCACTAGGGGGCCCTTTTAAGATTGAATGTCCACTTAGCTCCTTTTTTTATTTATTTATTTACTTTTTTTATTTTTGCCACACACAATCAAATACAAGGATAATAAAAACGATAATAAAATAATATAATAGGTTAATTAATGTTACATTTAAAATCTATAGATTACTTGCGATGGGAGGAGTGACTGTGGCGGGGAAATCTCCGAGAAGCAAGCTTATAAGGAATAGAAATTTCCCCCCATGGGCAAGGTGTCTTCTTACTGCAGGTGAATTGAACAGACCTCTTAAAATCTTTGCGGCAGACACAAAAGTCTTCCCCATTGTCTGAATTCAATTCGCGAGGCAGTCCACGATGCGCAGCAAAGCAACGAAAGTTTCGGGTAAACGCCTCTGCTGTCAAATCAGGAACAGTGTCAAGGTGTACTGCTCTGGAGACTGCACAAGTGTATACAGAGACGTAAGCCTTTCACCATTGTCTTTTACATAGAGAGGGCCAGCAAAGTCCACACCTGTAAAGGTGAATGGTTGCTCCTTTGTGATCCTGAAAGATGGCAAGGATGGCGCTGTAGGTGGACTGTAACTTCCCTTGTAGACGGCGACAAATTGTGCATTCATGCAAAAGCTTCTTTACAACCTGTCTTCCCCTAACAATCCATAATCTTGAGCACAATTCAGTCAGTGTCTCTTTAACACCAATATGGTGGACTCTTTCATGACAAGCTCTTACAATGAGTGAGGTGACATGATGGTTTGCATCCAACAAGGCAGGGTGTTTCTGTGACTCTGATAAATCTGCATTTCTAAGCCTTCCACCACATCTCAGGGTTCCGCTTGGGTCTGAGAACACTCCAAATTCTCTTTCCCAGTTCTTGAACTTCGCATTTGATGTTAACTTGATTTGAATATCTCTAATCCAAATTTCTTCCGCTTCTAAGGTATCATCTGCTGTAATGTGTACTGGGACAAATCTGGGCTCCCGCCCCTTGGGCTTCAGTTTTCGTGTAAATCTCAGAACAAGAGCTGTGATTGTTAGCAATCTGTGTAGGCGACTAAATCTCTTGCAATCAATAACGGCGCTCACCGCAAGGCTAGAAGATCCTGTAAGAAGTAATGAGCAAGGTAGGTTTGATGCTAGCTCACAATGTTCCTTCTTTGCTTCCTGCAGAGATTCAACAGGAGCTTGTTTGACCTTGGAGGTTTCTTCACTGACCTGCATTGCCCCCTTCATGCGACTTCAACCAGTCTGGCCCTAAAACCCATATACTTTTAGCCGAGATTGCTGGTGATGTTCCGTGCGATGCTATGTCGGCTGGGTTGTCCTTACTTGAGCAGTGCCTCCAAGCATCTGGTGGCACAAGACTTCTGATCTCACATACTCTGTTCTGAACAAACTGTTTCCACTCACGGTCTTCTCCACGAATCCAATACAGTGCTCCTTCTGAGTCAGACCAGCATCTTACATGGGAAATTGGAACAAACTCTTCCAAGACAGATTGGATATAAGAAATAAGTCGGGCCAAAATCAGTGCTGAGAGCAGTTCAAGGCGTGGGACTTCTTGCTCAACAAGTGGTGCAATTCTTGTCTTTGATGTCACAAACTTGAGGTAGGTTTCATCTTCCATTTCTATCTTCAAGTACACTACAGCTACATATGCATTGACTGATGCATCACAGAAATCCTGTAGGCTTGTCGACCACACCTGCCCTGCAACACCAAAGAAGTAGCATCGTGGCACCCTGATTGGCTCTGCCTCCTGGGCTCTTCAGTAGATTTCTCCAACTCTTTCTTGATGTTTCATCCAATACTTCATCCACCCCATCTTCCTCTTACATAAACTTTGGCAGAATAGTTTCATTTTGATAGTCACTGGGGTAATGAAACCCATGGGGTCATAAATCTTTGACAAGATCTGTGCTACATCACGCTTTGTTGGGCTCAAATCGTCCAGTGATGAATTCTCCAGGACCTCTTTCAGATCCAGGACCAATTGATCTTCCTCCTTGTTCCAACGTACACCCAAGACCTTCTCTGTAGCAGGTAGGGCACTTCCACTGTGCATTGCACTCTTTGCATATGATTCATCTTCTTCCATCACAGTCTTAATACTTTCCTTTGATGAAATGGAATGACCTCCACAGGAACTGTTTTCTAACAATCTCTCATTCTCCTCAATCTGGCTCATTAATCTGGTGGAATTGGAAAGAAACTTTCTTGCATTAAATCCGCCTTCAGCTAGTCTTGATTTGGCTTTAATGTACAACTTGTAAACGCCAATGTCATCACTGTCTCCAGAAATGATGTCATCTACATAAAGAGATTAAAGAAGTTTCTGCACAAATTATGGGTCTTCACTTTCATATGTCATGATGTGATGCTTGAGTGTAGCATTCAGAAGGAATGGACTGGAGGAGAGGCCAAATGCTACACGAGCAAATCTGAATACAATTATCTTGGGCTTTTCACTAAACGGGTCATCAAACCACAGGAATCTGAGGGCGTCACGATCATCTTCAGCTACAGAAATCATTAGAAAGGCCTTTTCTGGGTCCCCAACGAGTGCAGTCTTGTGGCACCTGCATCTCACCAGAACTTCTGCTATGGTTTCTGACAGTGGTGGACCAGAATATAAACAGTGACTTAATGATGGGCCTCCATTTCTTTTTGTTGAAGCATCATAAACTACTCTCACTTTGGTTGTTTGTTTATCCTGACGAACCAATGGATGATGGGCCACATAATGCACTTCTCCTACTTCCCCTGCACCATCCTCTTCAACCCTTTCAATTATCCCAGCATTCAACTGTTCCTGAATAACTGCATGATACTCTTTGAGCACTCCAGGATCATTCCTTAGTCTGGATAGGAGACATGGGATGTGGCTCGTTCCAAGGAAGATTGGCCTCATATATCTGGCCATCATAATGTATGCGTTGCTGGAAGTCATCGTCAACACTGCTTTCATTAAGAGTTATCCCAAGACTTTCATGCCTCCAGAATCTTTCAAGCTTGCTCTCCCGAAGGTCTGGATCTGGGTGGTTCGAGACTTGACATTTCAACACATGTGTACTTGTCAGATTAATGGTGGTGTTTGAAGGCACTTGATAATGGACTGGCCCAGTTAAGACCCAACCCAGCTTGGTGTGGATGGCCGACGGGCCTGAATCGCCTTGGATGAGTTTGCCTGTGACAAGGTTCCAGTATTGATCTGCTCCGACCAGTATGTCGATATCTGCTTCTCCTTCACAGTCATCTTTTAAAGTCAACCCAGCAAGATGGAGGTAATTATTCAGTGCCTGTCTGGGACACTGGCCTTGAACCGGGGAACGAATGACAGGGACGGATAGTGTTACATTATCACTACCTAGTGTTCCACCTATACATAGGTTAACTACTTTGCACTGCTGGTGAAATCCAGTGTTTGAACCAAAGGGTTTGATTGTTAGTGACTCTGAGTGTGAAACAGGTAAATTCAAGGCATCTCGGATTCTTTCTGTAACATACGATCTCTGGCTCCCTCTGTCCAGTATAATTCCAATGGTCAATTTGCGATGGGTGATGCTGGCCACAGTAAACACATGTAGGTTTCTGATTTCTGTCTGATCCAGACATCAGTGCAGAGGTAGAGGGGGGTCCCTTGCCCCCTGACTTCTTAACAGGGGGCAGTTTTTGATCTTCCTTTGTGAACGTGTCTCCAGAATGTGTGACTGCTGAATAATCACGGCGTTCCCTGTTTGCTAGTTCTTGCTTAAGTTCGTTTAACTGCCTCAAGGTTCCAGTTTTCCTTAGAGACTTTATTACAGATGCTTAATCTGATTTCAACTGGTATTTTGTGAAACATCAAGGGAAGCAAGAGACCTCCATATTCTTCTGCCTAGCGGCCCAGTGCACTTAATGCTCCTACATTTGCCTCCACTTCATCATAAAGATGCCTCACTGCCTTTAAATCACCTGCATTTTCACCAATAGGGAGATTAACAAGTGCATCCATGTGAGCATTAATAATATTCTGTGGATCTCCATACCTTTCCTTTAGCGGTGCCACAGCTGCTTCATAATTTGCACTTGACAAACTCAAACCATTGATAGTGGCCACCGCAGCTCCTCGAAGCGACGCTCGCAGATAAGAGAACTTTTCAATAGGCGCGAACGACTGATTTGAATTAATTGCTGAATCGAAGCTGTTCCAAAATGCCGACCAATCTTTGAAATTGGTGTTGAATGATGGTAGACGTAATTTCCGTAGTCTTACACATGTACCTTTGAGCTGCCACCACCTCCATGTCCTGGATTATCGACTTGCTGGTCTTGCAGAGACAAATTTGCTTGCGTCGGTGGCACAACAACATTTTCAGCTTCCACGCGTGTGGTGTCCTCGAGTGTTGTCAAACAAATATTTATTTCATCCATGAATTCGGAAGACCTGCAATCTCTGCTTCTATGTTCTCTTCTTCGAATTGGGCCAAAATCATTTCCTTGAGTGTCGCGATTAGTTCCATCTTCTTTGTTAAAGTAGACTTATAATGTTTGGCTCGACTTCTGTGCTCAGGGTTTTCATGATCGTAAGTTCCCGCCAACTTGTTTGCATCGTTTATTACTCCTCTTACGTGTGCTTTGTGTCCGCTACAAATTCTTTTGGATTTAACAAGACTCAGTGACATAATGACGACTCGTCCCAATTATTCTCTTTGCACAAATCCAGTATTCATGGAAGGAAATCAACGCTGTAATAGCTGGGAATACTAGAATGTGATGACTCGGCAATACTTGTTCTTCGGTTGAAGTGCTAAATTGTTCATCTTACGAAATTTCTCTTGCTATCCAGCTCTGAAGGACCATGTGAAATAATTTTAATCCGGTAATCTTACAGGCTAAGTGCCATACACAAAACAACATACAATTCTTGAACACAACGACACTAGAACTCAACGAAAACTTGGCGAACTGCAATAAGCATGTTTTCTCCATCTCTCGCGGGGGGTCCCCGAACCCCAAAGATACATGAGAAAAAATCTCTGACAGTAAATTTACATTCATTTGAAAGGTCAATGAACCTCCCTGGGTATTTTTTCCCTTTGAGGTAAACAAAAATCTCCGATTACAAATCACGCTAAACCCACGCTACGCAAAGAATGTGGCAGAAACGCTCACTGCAAAGCACGTAAATTATGATGTTTATTCGCTAAAAGCTGGTGAAAATTCAATGTAGTGAAAATCCTAGGATTATTCTACTCTTTATTTAGTACAAATATATATCGCCTTTTTGTACCACTGAAGTGCTTGATTCGAAGTGAGTGTTGAAGACATATAAAGCAATTACGTTATTCATAGAATGTGATGTGAGTCACGCTAATTTCCATTTCTTAGTTAATCGTTAAAGACTTACAGATGCAATAAGATATCCTAATGCACTTCATATAAGCACACAATCTATTGTGTGACAGAGTTAGTCTCCCCTTACATCTTTTCCTTTGTATTTCGCATCACTTGGAGTCAGACGGTGTGGGTAACTGTGATTTAAAAAGTGCGGTTATAAGATCTGAAAGATCTTCTGTTTATGTTGGATATGCGCTGGCCAGATACTGAGAAACAAATCACAAGTTAGTGGCAGAGTGGAGGCCTAGTATGATCCATATTGCATTCGTGGGAGTTTGAGACATTCATTCACGATAGAGTCACATTTCCTTATTATTTCTATGTAGTAATATGGCTTACCCATCAACTGCTTCAACTGTCCACCTTTCCAGTAAAATCAAACTGTCATTAGTAGATGTTTGCGTCATTACAGTTATGACCATGGGTGAGCTGTTCTGCCACAACACATTCATCTTCTCTTTCCTTTCAAGCACTTTCTGACACTACATGATTGCAGCAAAAAAGAAAAGGATCATTACAGTTCTTAAAATATCAGACCTCCATTTTCACCTTTCAAGGATCAAATCTACTCTTGTTACTCTACGTAACACTAATCCACCGTAAGAAAAAAGATGGCGGCTGTACATTTTACCACAATACCTTGCAAGCCAAACTAAGCCTACTGGCCATATTGAAAGAAAGGGTTTTACGGCAGTCGTTCCTATACTAACAGCATTGTTCTTGTCGATTTTGAATGACTTGCAATTTTTCATTGTGTTTTTATACGCTCTTTGAGAGTTTTCGAGCGCAAAGCATTATAGGTAAATGTACCAGTCGCCATCTTTTTTCTTACGGTGGATTGTTGGGAAGGAGCCATGAAACCCACGCAATTGGTTTGTTCCTTAGATTAGTCGCATCCTATCTACTTACATCAGTAGGTTTCCACATACCCAGCGAGGTTGCCCAGGTGGTGTATGTATTAGTATGCAGGGAGAGGAGTGTTCGAATCCTTCTTGGTCAGGAACAAAAAGTTTTCTTTCCTTTCAGAGACATGTGTAGAAAGCTGCTTGTAAGATATTCACACCTTTATATGTCAGCATCAACTTAAATCCCTTAACAACTGTAACATATAAGATGCAAAATCTGAGCTGCAAAACTGGTACAAGAGGATCCACAAAACACATGACCATTGAAATTCTGGAGGAAATGCTTTGGACTAGAAGCTGTGACTGGCACTCAAATGCCAGTCAAAGCTTTTTTTTTTTTACACCAGGCATGAAGAAAAGAATACAAATTACTGTAAAAATTATTTTACAAGCTAGACAAATTTTCAACTGTAGCTGTACTTTACCGATTCCACTGAATTACATTTCACATCCTTGCTGTGCAACTATACCTACAAATGTGGCTTTTTTGGAAGGTGGAGAGAGCACTTTTAATGAAACAATTATTCTACTTATCTTTGTTAGATACATGTATGAGATGATTATAGGCCACTCAGTGCTCCAGGCCTTGTTGGCTACATGTATCTATCATTTTTGTATCCAAGTTAAGTTCATGTGTACTAGCCATAAGCCTAGGGTGTTTTGTTTAGTTTTTGAATTAGAGTACTCACAGGCACTACTAAGTAAACACTGTTTCAGAATCAGTCTATTTTTAAATTTATTTTTAGCCATCTGTCCACAATAGGCAGACTCCCATGACTTGTGGGGAAGGGGGCGCAGATGCATCTGTTGCACCCCCTCTCTACGGGCCTGCACTTTGTCATATTCCTCACTTTACTGTTGCAAAAAGACCTTGTAACTGACCAACTGCCACTGATTTCATAGCTTAGTAGTATTAAGAGCATTTTCACCACAATTCCAAAGGAATTGCCTTTAAAATGTATAAGTTTCCTTTCCTTTAATTATATCAACTGATCAGTCAGCCAATAAACTTTTCAAACATGCAGACACAGCGCTCCAAGCTCATGTTTTCAAAAAGTCGCCTTTTGGCAACCTTTTATTAATTGTAAAATGGTCGCCATAAAAAAAATACAGTCGCCAAAAAAAGAAAACGTGATGGGAGGGCACTTCATGATATATTATTCGTCGCCAAAAAGGGGAAGACACTTCATGACAGAGTACATGAAGGGCTAATACGCTGAACGCCACGTTTTCATCACTTTACTCTGCTACAGTAAGTTTATGCATTCATGTTGAGTTTCTGAACAACGAGAGGGGTAAAGAGAAAGACAGGTGATGCTGCCGCTTGTACTATTGATTAAATTCGTCCTATCATTGATAATTTTTCAAGTACATTTCTCTTTTAATCTGTAGGTCGCCAATTGGCGACTTCCACCAGAATTTTGGTCGCCAAATATTTTTTCCACTTGCCATGGTGACCAAAATGGTCGCAGCTTGGAGCGCTGAGACAGTGTACTTACATTGTTGACCCCTTGAGGATCACACACATGAGGAATGACACTAAACTGGGACAAACAGTGGGGCCCTTCAACTCTTCCTTTGTCAGAGTGCTGGGGAATCCGTCCTTCTATGATAAGCATTCCTATGTGAACAAAGAACTCTCTGGCTTGCATCTCACACTCCATCTCCTCTGCAACCTCACTTTCTGGTCCTGTTAGAACTTGTGATTGACAGCAAAATTGAACTTACTTCATTGATTAGAAAAATGCTGCATGTTAAGACTATCTTAGTTTATTAGTGTTGGCTGCTACACATACTAAATTTGAAAAAAAAAAACATTTAACATAAATACCAGTAATTGGCACTCTATGATTTCTAAAGGACCTGTCAAAGTAGGTACATTTATATTGTATAAATTTCAAGTTAAAATGAAGACCTAAAATAAATGTGTGAGGATTTATTTATAACTTAGCTGAGTGGATACATTGAAAGCATGCAAACATATTACAATTTGACTGCTGGTACCCATTTCACATCACAAAGCCCAAACAGCTGGTCCCAGTTGGGCAGAGGATAGATAAGACAGCCATTTGTTACAACTCAGTTTATCATAATTTATTTTAAAAGCATAAAAAACATTGGCCACCTTATCTGAGGTTGGGACCATAATTGAAAATCTTTAATAATTAATTAATTAATTAATTAATAGGACAACCATTTTTAATGAAACGCAAAGATAAAGCACATTTTGCTTCTCATGAAAATGTTATTTACTATGTTAAAATGTCATATTGTGTAGTTTCAGAAAATATCCATACCCCCAATACAGAGGAAATTTCATGAATGCCCCCCCTCCCTGGAATTTCCATTTCTTTACCACTAAAAATAACCCCTTCCCCCACCCCTCTGGATCTTCCATTACTATTTTGTACACCCCCCAAACCCTCTGGAAAAAATGTTTTGGCAAGAAAGTGTGTTAAAGTAAAAGTAAACACTCCAAACATTTAGCCATCTGCATTGCACATAACTAATAATATTCTTGATCGATTGTAATCTATATCTGAAGATGCTTGCAAAGAAAGCATTCAGCAGTTTAGAAACATGCTTTAAAAGAAAAGATAAAATGATAACTTGTCAAATTACCTTCCTACATGACTAACTCCCTTTGTAAATGTGGTACAATTTCCATTGAAGGACTGATTGATTGTAGATGAAATTGACTCCATACTTAAATTGTGAACATGATCGCTAACAGACTCGGGATGAAAGCCAATTTTACAGCCATAGAGAGAGAACATATATCAGATTTAGGCCAGCCTAAAAGTGTAGCTCTAGGGTCAGGTTGTTCAGAGTCCGATTAAGATAACCCAGAAAAAGAGAGAATTTTGCTGTGAGTTTTGTGGCTTCTGTATATTGTTTGGCCTCCTGTTTTGAGTTTTAATGACCACCATATGCACAAGACAAAACAACCAAAAACACTTGTATAGGAGGAAAAGTTATAATTTGGTTTATTTTTAAACTTGAGTTAGTGTTAACTGTATTCCGAACAATCCTGCCATGAGCCCACAATCCAATCGAAAACAAGCACTTGGTCAGCAGTCAACTTCAAAAAACTTGCAACCTTGATGAGCTCTGAACCTGAGCCTATGATATGGTCACATGATACTGGACAGCAGATCTCTTGATATGACAGCTGTCAATTAAACATAATATGGATGTCTAATATCAAAGAGATATGCTGTAATCCAAGACTGCATGACTTGGTATTGGCTGGATGGCCACCATGTTGTGCGACGTCGTTGTTCGTCCTCATTGGGCGCATGCGCCTGTGATCCATGCCACTAGCCATGTTGACCATAAAAAAAGAGTTGCATGGGTTCACATTTCTATCCATACATGTGGTTCTGTTTCTATAATTATGGTGCTCCGCTTGGCAGCCCTTTGGGCTGCCGGAGCTCCGCTATAAACAGGGATAAGAAATTCTCAGGTTTGTGAAATTATCGTAACATCATTGCTACCAGCCCTTTATATAGAAACTAAATTTTCACGAAAGAAATTGACTGCCACTTCGAAGACCGATGCAAAAACAAACTAGGCTAGTCTCCAGTGCTTTTCGGTCCACAAGGTGACTTCAGGTGGACTAGTGACAAGTAATGGCGGCCATTTCCACGCAACTGCACATTCTTCGCATTTGTTAGTCAAATATAAGTATTCAAGCCACTATTCTTCATGTGAAAGTTCTACTTAGTAGGTAACAAAGGATTTTTGAACAGCTAGATCGACACTCAAATCCGTATTGAATCAAAGGACCTCTGGAAACTAAATCGGTCATACAACCCCCCTTCCCTCTGGAATTTCCTGGGTTTTTGACCCCCCTTTGGAATTTCCAGTTCCCTCTGAGGTGGGAACCACATTTTTAATTTTATCTTCAAGATACTAAAAGAAAAATTATACATGTCTGTAACCACGACAACATCAAGATCTTCACATGTAAAAGATAAAAATAGTATCTTTACTTCTGGTGACAAAAAAATCTAATTTCAGGAAGAAGAAAAATCCTGGGTTTTCATCAATATCTATATAACAGAAAAAAATCTATAATACTGCAACGGAGGATAGCATGTGTTGGTATGGCCAAATACATCACAGACTAAGGACTGATAGAAGTATTACTGAAAATTAAGTATCACCTAGAGCTTTCCCAAAAAAGAGATTGAAAAATGTTAATGACTTTGACCTTTGTACCCTTAAAGCCTTTCTTATCTAAGAATACAATGTTACATAATTTCTACACTGTATTGTGTTTCTTTCTCCTTCTTCTGAGCAGTGTATTTTTTTAATTAAACTCTGGTATGTATGGGCATCGTGTATGTGGATATATGAAAGCATATTATTGTTGTGTGAGCTGAAACTTGTTTTGAAAGGTGTCTTACTCATGTGTGCATAATAAGCCAAATATCAATGGCAATATACATTGAATATATATATCTACTGGAATGGTCAGTCTACATGGTTGTAGGCCACTCATCACTTTAGTTTCTATAAAATTTCATAATAAAGAGGATTCGTTCCATAGAGGGCGCTCCATGTAGAAATAACAAAAATTATCCAAAACCATTAAAATTACATAATCCTCAAAGATGAGTTGACATACTTAAAACACCAGCGAAAAACCCATCTTTGAAGGAATAAGGATAAAGGATCTTTCAATTCATGCAAGAGAAATGCTTTGTACAGGTATTATTCAAACGTTTCCAGTTAAGTGCTGATCTGGTATTCTGATAATGCTGTGAACAGCACAAAGTACTCTGTAATTTCATGGTCCATGCCATACATAAATCTTAGAGGAGCAAGCTTAATTGACTGCGAAAATAACGATCACCTTCGGGTGTTTCTGACAAGGAATAAACATGCATAGGCTTAAACTTAGGTCGAAATATATTCTCACCAGTTGCAAGCTCAATCGTTCGAATTTATTAAAGCAATATATCCGGCATTGAAAATGCCACAGTTTCTTATGGGAGATCTAGCTTTAAAATGTATTTAAAAAGGAAAAGACAGGGTGAGAGCATTCATGTGAAAAACACGTCAGCAATTGCCCTAGAATACCATCACTCGCTTACCTTCGCCCGGCTTCATCGTCGTCTTCGAAGTGTGTTAACTAAAGTAATCCCTTCATTTTGTTTCCCAGTGTAGCAAAGTCCAGGGCAAAGGCAACGTCTTGTCTTTTATACCAGCTTGAGAAGAAGATAAATTTCCGAATCGGTGATAAAAAACTTTTCTGTTTTGCGCTCAAATGTTATGGAGCCAAACAACTGATTTTCAGTGGTTTTCATGGATGTGATTGGCTTGCGTCACTGCGAAGATTCTGTCATCAACAATAGCTCGTTCACGTGCCGGAAGTGAAATTTGAAAAGAAGCTAAAAATAGTAACTCGTGCCGTTTGTGATCTGAGATTATTGAGCCAATAAACAGAGAATAGTAACTGTTCACATGTCTTCTCAAAAATTTTAATAACAAATCAAGAATATTTATCAAGTATGTTGGCAAAGGAATGTCTTGTGAGATGTGGTAACGGAGATTCATGATTGCGTTACCATAGCGTGTTGCTTCTGTTCACTTCCGGTTACCAAATCTATCAAATCTCGTCCCAGGGTCTTCTCGGTTGTGGTGGCAAACTCTCTTTTCGCTTCAAAATAAATTTAAGGTAATTCCCTAGTATTGCATTGCGCATCCCTACTGCTACTGCTACTACTACCTAATTTATGGCGTCATTTAGCGCGGCCTAGTGCACGCGCGTACTGAAAACATGGCGAATTTGCCTTGGTATTGAGCTCTGCCAGTTGAAAAATGGCTACAGCTCACCAACGAGCTTGGGCACCTCACCTTTTTTTCCAGTCATTGTAATGAACTTATCCCAAGCTTTGCGTGAGAAAAGACTTATTTGATTTCTATTGCTGAAAATTGAATAAATAAGAAAAACAGCAGATAGACTGTGGTCTTTTTTTAGTTTGCCGTTTGGTAACCATGTCAAGAAATTTGGTTCAAATTTTAATCAAGACTTCAGATTTCTGTATAAATCAAACTTAAAATGTTATTTGTGTATTGACTGTAGTTTAATGCGTGTTCTCAAGTCTCGGTCACAAAGATTTTAGAATTATCACTGGGAATGCGTTCTTCTAAAAGCATTAAACAATACCAAAATGGGACATTTTCAATGCCTCAGTGCTTCTTATTGAGCATGGGCACCCCCGTTTTTTTATTTCAAAATTGAATTTCTCATATGATAAATATTCAGTGCACAAAGTTAGAACGGAAATCTATTGTCAGTTATATTTCAGGGGAATTACCTTAAATTAGTCTGTTCAGCTCAAACTCCTTTTTCATCTTTGAAGCGGATTGTGGAAAAATTAGGAGCCCACGATCCACAGACTCCTGTAAAAAGTTACAGAACGGTATCTGCTTGCTCTCGTTTTCTACTCGAATTTAACTAGAATTATCTTGAAATTCCACTACATATCTGTGCTTGGCAAAGTAGCTAACCTGCGAATACAGCCCCGCGAATGACAGGCGGCTGAATTTGTAGGCTACAAAGTAGCATGATTGCCTGGTTTTCATACGTCGGAAAAATCCCAGACGATCGCGACTTTTATTTTTACCGACGACCATCTCGGATTCTGCCGATATATCGGATATTCGCCAGAGGTCTGTCCCAGATTTTCCCGATTATTTGTGATAGGGCTGATAGGGGACTTGAGCCCAGCAATTTAGGGTTATGGTAATGTGCGAATTGCCGAAGGACGCAGACGCCGACGTCCCCGACGGTACAAATTGGAGTTATGATCGCCGACGATCGCAGAAATCTGGGACTCGTCGGGAAAATAGAAACGCTCCCGATTCTCCAGATTTGTACCCGTTCATCCCAGACGATCAGGGATATCAACGATTTCGAGTTTTCATTAGTCGGCAAAATCTGTCACGGTAGAGAAACAGTAAAATCTTTTCCCGACCAGACTTTAGCAGCGATTGGCGATTAGCATCGCGAGGAAATAAATTGAATTGTCTCTACCAGGGGAAATCGCGGGCTCATTCAAAATCTGTTGTGGTTCCCAGTCCCTTATTGCACCATGTTGTGCAACTGACCCCTGATGGTTGTCCGTGGCCACCCCGTATATCTTTTCGCGCTGCGCACGTTTCTCTCTCTTTTGGTCTTTAGATTCGAAGGCAGAACCATGCCGGTTAGTAGTGAACACTTTTGCCTTTATTGCACCTTTCCTGAGGGACGTCAGACAGTCAAATTACAACAAAGTTTTTTTTATTGTATCATCCTTCAGCACCTGAGATAAAACAGCGTAATGACGTTGTGTTCACGCGAGTGAATCGTGCTTAAGTTCTTACCCTGGAAAACACTTCCTTTCGCTTTCGATCTTGGACCAAGTCGTAACTTTTCGAGGAAAAATCAGGAGCGTTCCGTTTTTCTTTTTTAAATGTTGAACTTAGTTTGCTGTAATGGGCGTTTTGGTAAAGCAACTTCCAAAGAAAAATTGAATCCAGACAGACTGTACATGTTTGGGTTGCTGCGAAGGTTATGCTCTTGTAGTTGTATAAAGAACTTTAAGCTTAATTTCCTTGGGGAATGAAGTATTGCATTTCGTGCAAAACATCGAATACTTTTATATTGGTTCAACTCCTACATTTAAAGCATAAATGGTAACACTGGCTCGACAACCAGGTTACATGAATAGTTTTACAAACTAAAATGCCTCGTTAGATAGATGCATGGATTGATTATACAACTGAGCTGCATTAAATAGGTCGTGACTTCTGCACATAAGTTTGTTAGCAGTTTCCTGTGTTATGAAAAAAATTGCAAGGGCAATCAAGCATTGATAAGTTAGAAATCAGTTGTGCATGGAGGGTTAGGATAATCAAGAAAAATATAATCATCCAGGAATATTGTATTTATGCAAATAGTGTAATTAATTATTTTATGAATATCCAGTAACACAGTGTGTTTTTTATTTTTATTATTGTCATTATTATTATTATTATTTATTTTTACAGAACTTGTACTTACACTACTGTTACACCACAAATTACACAAAGTACTCAACCTAGTTTTAACAGTTTGTTATCAATTATCTGCAGTTGTTCAAAGATCTTTTGCATCCCTCTGTGGAAGAAGAAAAACGGAAGCACAAACTTAAGCGTCTTGTACAAAGTCCAAACAGCTACTTTATGGATGTCAAATGTCCAGGTAAAGACATTTTTAATATGATTGAGTGGTCAGATGGTAGAGCTATGTGATTCTGTTTGTCTGAGTTCAAATCCTACACTGTTGTACATCAGTTCCTGCCTAGTTTCTAGGCTTTAATTAATATTTCACCACGGTCAATCGTTTTGGGTCACATGATTTAGGGAGAAAAGTGTGGCCTAGACAAAAACCATAAAATTGAGGCAATTTGTCTCAATTTTTGACTGAGCTGATTTGGTGCTGCAGAAGGAAATTTTCCGGAAATCTCTGGAACACTGACTGCCTGAGAAAAGCCATTAATCTCCTCGCTTTTGTTGTAATGTTAGTGGTAAACTGAATGGTTCATTTTGACCCAAACAGACATTTTATGTCAGAAGCATCGCCACTTTCAGACCACAGGCAACTACTGATTACTCAAATATTTAAGCCTTTAGAGATTTTTATTTCATGTAACCATGGCATTTGATCAAAGAAAACAAAAATATACTAAAATTTCTTGAATTTTAAGGTTACAGTATACCTTGAGGGTTGTCTTGCACCCAAGCAATGAAGCGTGTCCAGTTTAAACTGTAGATACCTAAACCCCTATAATGAATTAAAGCTTACAGAGCTGGCTAATAATTTTGAAATATAGTGAATTGTCGAGTTTTTCACGACTTCTAAATGCAAACGTCCGAATCACCTTTTCAAAGCTGCAAGTCAAAGTGAATTTTGTCTTTCGCTAATTTAATTTGTTCTGCGTTTTGCCATACTCAGTTGCAGTGAAAAGTTATGGAATGTTTTAAAAAATAGTGTTAGAGAAATGTGAAGTGTTTGTACAAAAAGCGCTCTCATTGAAAAAATATGTATGAGTTATTGTATGAGTTTTAGCTCTTTACAGTGTCCGCTTCAAGTAAAAAAATTGATTCGAGAAAACAGCGTTAAATGTGTCAATCAGACGGGTAATTTTTACTTCCAGCAAAACTTAAACTGCCATTTCTCTGCCAATATTTAATCTTTTTCAGTGATTTCTTTTTTACATTAGAAATTTCAATTGAATCATTACTTAAACCGAAAAATCGAAATTTGAAGAAAATTGCCGATCTGAAAGTATATGTTAACCTTAAGTTCAAGAGTAAGCTAGAGTAGCTTTCTGAGTTTATTATTTAACTACAGTTCGACTGCTATGCAATAAAGGAGAATTCACTTACGGCACTGTCTTGTAACCAACAAGTTTTACGATGGGTAATTACCTTAGACTTAACATTGCATGTTATTTTGTATTCATACATCTCTGTACAAACGACTTAACCACAGGCTTCTTTATTAAACAACGACAACTACAGCAAGCTTTTATATACATTTAAAGAGATACAGTACCCCTCAAAAGTAAGTTGACACTCGAAACTCGAACCATTTGCTTCGTCTAAACACTTGATTACCCATGAACCTAAAGCTTACCTTTTCTCTTCAAAACCGTTATCTAAAATTTAGTCGGCGAACGGCTTGCCTGGGTCCTAGGAAGGAGAGAAAGTTCCTTTCCAAAGGGAAAATCTACTTGTCCCGGACGGATCTTTTTGTTCGAGCCCTGAATATTGATCTGTAAACCGTGTTGTTTCGAACGTAGAAGGCCTGAAATTGAAGATTACAGCTCTCAACACGTTTACAAATAAATCTGACCAAATTCGTGCAGGCATAAAATTATTTATTTGCTGCCAGAATATTTCCATGATCGGTTACAGTGTATTCCGACAGATCAGACAAACATGCCACGTTTGACTGCCAATTGCAATGCAAGCGAATGTTTTTCAATTGAGAAAACTCACCGACATATTATTTTGGCACGAGATTCATTCAGGATCACAACTATACATCCTTGTGCCCTTATCTGTGTTTACAATCGGATCGGTTGCACATAACTTGGTAATTATTTGTTTTCGGATTCCAAAGTGAGCGGAACAATTGCTTGCAAGACTGGTAGTCTGCATGTACACATATTTGGTTTGCCGCCCGTTTGTTCAATTAATTTCTCGAGAGATCGGTCAAGTGACAAGCTCATTAACTTTCTCAACTTGCAACTCGATACTCGAGACTTGAGACTCGAGACTCAAGACTCGATATTCGAAACTATCGAGGATCGAGGATTGAGTCTCAAGGCCCGAGGATTGAGGCTCGAGGGACTGTCAACTTACTTTTGAGCGGTACTGTATAATAATTTATAAACAACAAGTTTGCCTTGAACTTTGCACTCAGATCAGAAGGCAGCGACAAAATTATTTCATCATGACAAGAACTGAACTCCTTGAAGCACACAGATATTTCAATAGATTTTTAATGTCAAATTCGTACAGGAGCAAAATATTCTTCAAAAAGAGTCAGAAATTTAAAAAACATTCCATTTCAAATTAAGACGTGACAACCTGCTAGCATTAAAAACTTGATAAAATTCGTCTGTTTATGGTGCATGGCAAATAAAAACATTTGTATGAAAGCATACTAACAGTTCTAAAGAAGTAGCTCCTCTGTACCTAATTTGCTATTCCTACTGGCTGTAATAATCAGCATCTTCTCTGATTGATTGATTGGGTTATTTGATGAGAAGGATTGAAGTTGTCTGGATGGCGAAGTCAAATGAGTAAATAAGCCCTTCACTCTCCTGCTGCACGTAAAAATTTATGGAAGACCAGCTAATGAAATCCCTATAGCTTCACCAAATTCCACAACAAGCATTCTGCTGGATTCTGCTGTTGATCCAAATGCATGTGCATTGTGTTATTGTCTAGGCTACTCTGGGTGATGTGTTTGGGATACGTTGCCCAAATTAATTGACTGTGAAGGCTTGGGAGAAATCCATTCAGGAAATAGGCAACATCATTTCTAGCAATGTGTCAATAGATAACTGATAAAAGTGATAACAATCCATAACTGATAAAACAATGGGTCTGCGAATCTGTTAGGCTCAGATTACACTAGTGACATCACAACATAAACATAACTTAGGTTGTGTTTTCACTAGGACAATTTTAGCTAGATAAAGTCAGAAAAGTCCAGAAATACAATGAAAACACTTTGTCTAGTGTTTAGCAGGTTAACAATGCCAACTGTTTTCACAGGCAAAAACAACGGGTTTTCTTGCCTTTACGACAGGAAACTCATGCAGAGTTATACTACCTCGCAAGATGGTTTAACTTGTGCCGATAAATACTAAATAGTGACAGATGCCTGCCAAACAACCTGGCCAAATTATTTTCCAGACGCGCGCTTCGTGGTTCTTTCGAAACAAAACCTTGTATGCTTGTAAACGTGACAAATTGCTTAACACTTCCCAATTCTTTCGCCGTTTTACAATTATTAATCCGGACCCACCGGAAGCTCGGATCTCTCGTCCAGGCCGTTACCTATTTCACAGCGTTGGCATACAGAGTCAGTTGAATTCCCGCCAATTACGGGCAACCAGCAGTTCTTCATACCAAGTTCCTATGCCACATGCATCACCCTCGACAAGCTCAGACCCGAGCAGGGAAAGCGAGACACTAATCACATCCTTTGAACGAAACTTCTTCTCTTTCACAAAAACAAAGTGAGAATCAGTACTAGTGAACTCATTGAAAGCCCTTCCTCTCCCACCATTTTTGAAAGTTGCACAGATTTGTAATTTGAATCTTCCGAGTTATTAGTGGCTTAAAATTTCCCACTAAAAACAGATGTCATGTTTAACTAGCTTAAGTCGGTCTGTAAACAAACACCTAGGAAGAATATTCAGCTAGTTAATCGGCCTAGTGAAAACACAGCCTTAAAAGGGATACTATGTTATGTTTTCAGTGTGAACATCCCTATATAACAATGTAATAGCAACTACAGCCTATCGTGAGAGCATAAGGAAAAAACAGATCCTTTGTGTTTTTATGTTCATTTTACCATTATGTTATGCTGTTATGTCATTAGCATGATCTAGGCCTTATAGATCTTGGTTTATTTCTGGACTTTCTTAAAAACAATTCAGTGAATTGAACACACTTTGATAACTGCACAATGTTGAACTTGGTTATCTTGGATTCCCTTCCATCTTAAACTGAATTCATGTTCCCTTAGATACACTTTTTCAGTCACCTACTATCGGCTATCTTGAACCTGCAACATCTGCAACTATTTTTTTCCCGTAGGAGTTTGAGATAATGGGGTTTAACTGTACTTAAAAATACCTGACATTGTTTGTGTGTTCCATATTGCCGACTCTTTTTGAGTAATAAGTGTTCCTTTTCCTATTAATCCAGGGGTAGTCAATCGATAATATCAATAATCGATAACATTCGATAACAATCAATAAAAGTTGATTAATTTTTTAAAAATTCGATAAAAATCAATAAAATATTATGTTATTATCGATTTTTGAATTAGGGCTATCGATTTTATCGAAACAGAATTATTGTACCAATTTTCGAAAGGGAAAACACCAAAAGATATTAAGGAGCTCAGAGAGACACTTCTACACTTCCCTGTTCATTAAACGATAAAAATTGCTTCATCTTTTCTACAAACTTTTAGTACTACTCAGCATGTGTTGTATTTGAAATCCGCTAGAGATCCCTGGTTTATTATTCCACTGTTTTATTTATTTGCTGATGTAACACAATCGCACACTCTTTGCTCTTTCGCCCAGTCTTTAAAGGGAAAGATTTTTGTGATTTTCTAGACTGCGAGCAGTTTCTTTTCCTACAGGGCTCGAAATTAAAAAAATGTCTGGTCGCAATTTGCGACTAGTTACGAAAATTTGATCGCAACTTTGAAAATTTTAGTCGCAAAATTAATTGAGGTCATTTAATTAATAAATAAGTGATTACAAATAGACTTTGAAACGTGTAACGCTTTAATTTCCATTGTTTCTACAGCTTTCATGTCATTTAGAGATTTAATAGTACAGAACATTTTGCGTCTTGGACAACACTACTAGTCCATCTAAACGATCAAGTTGAACCTGTGTCCCTTTCTGAAAATTAAGGCACACAAGTGCCTGTTATTTTAGTCAGAGCGATAGATTTACAAATCATGAACAGATATTACCGCTGGAAACTGCAGTTCTTACATGTAAATGCATCCAATCTCTGCAAAATAACCTAACACATGTACTGGACAGAAATATTAGCTTACCTACATTTGTAGTTCTATCTTTCGAAGGTTTTCCACCGATGACAAAACAAGTAATGAATTCTTTTTTTTATATACAAACTTTACACCTTAAGTTTCAGGGGTGTTGCTACAGTGGTTATTCAAAGAACCTTGAATGACTGAACCATTCAATACAAATGTGTGCCATGACTCGCGCACCACGGCAATCCGCCATGAAAACGGCAAAGTGAAACGTAATATGAGCCTGTGATATACATTTGTAAAGAAACCGCTGAAAATGGCGGGCTATCAAAGGAAAATCATTGCGTGCATGTATTCCAGGTAAATTACGATAAACCTTCAGATTGTAACAAAATTGTACGTCGCAAATTCATTGAATCTTTTCATCTCTAAAGTTATTTAAGCAAAAACTCAACTGCTAGCTCTTTTATTTCGTATCAGACAAGGCAAAACCTAGTCGCAAATTTGCGACTACTCTATTTCGAGCCTGTCCTAGCGTATTCCTTGCGTCTATTAGAGTGATCGAGTAGCAAGTGGTGAAGCCGCGAAAAGCACGGGCAAGGAGAAAAAGGAATAAGAAAGAGACTGCGGTGGTATTTTGATCTTTCCGATTTGCCGCCTTTGACAGCTGTTTGATTGATGGTTCTGCCCAGTTTGCAATCTGAGACTATTTTGCAGCAAAGTTATTGTAAGTGTAAAATGGGGTTGACTAGGCTACACGACTTCTGTGGTTCGTGACATTTATACATTTGCCGTTCTCTGTTGGGTCACTCAACATTTTGGTCGCTTCGCTCATGTTTATGAAGGGCACTTCATGTTCATGTGGTGTTAAAAGGAGGAATTTTAAGTGGAGTAGAGCAGTTAGCTGGCAAATCTTTTGAGATCATAGGTCTGCATGATTTCCGCTGTTATCTGCATGTCGCTTCCTCGAGTGTGACACCTCTGTAATTTGCCATGTGTTAGTGCATTGTTTTGGCTCATTTCTATTGCAATATGTTTTTAGGTCTCAAGTATTTGCTTTTGAGGGACAAAATATGACGTTAAATGCGAACGTGTTGCTTACTTGCATTCTATAGTTCTTGCATCAAAAGATTCAAATGTAGCTCTTCACACGCAAGTCTGTTGACTGTGTTGCGTGTTGTGTATGCCATTGTTCCACAATTACTGCTGGGGAATGTCCATCGATTTCTTTACCAAAGACAAAGCTGTGGTAAATAAGGCTTTTACCAAAACCTGTTGGTACCACGGCAAAAACATCCTTTCCATTTCAAAGGGATATTATTGCTTCTTTCTTAGCTTTTCCTTGCAAACCTGCCTTTTTCAACTGAAACATTTTCCCACGAGAGCTTTGACACTAAATACACACAAGCGAATTTGATGAATTTGTTAACAGATTGACAGGTAGTTATCCAATTGGTATTTTCCATTTCTCAGGAATGGGAATTTGAATAACAAAGAAACCTCTGTAGTCGGTTTTTTCCTGCCTCTCACCATAGTCCCTCCTCGTTTTTTTCCCGTAATTTGCATAATATTAACTGAGTTCCGCGCAGAGGATTTCATGAACAAAAACCGACTACTAGTCATTTTTGTGAGTAAAGATATGAGCAAATCATCTAGACGCCCTCGGGCTCGTAATTTAAATGTTATATAAAAAGCAGTAGCTTGTGATAAGATAGCCTGGATTGCAGACGAAACTAAACCCCGGTATAGTCCGGCATTCAGTTTCATCTGCAATGCATCTAGTGATAACATCGAGCCTGGGTAATTGAACAATAAAATCAAGAAGAAAATCATAATGCAGTCTCTTTGGTCTCTTGTACAGTGCTTGTCAACAAATTATTTCATTGCTACCTTTGAAATCTACATTCAAAAAGTCACAATCAAAGGCTCCCTCAACAGAAACAGGATAATTCTTATCGATTCAATAACGATCGATGAATCCGATAAAATCAATAAAATTAACACTCTGTCGGCTTGCGTCGGCTTGTGAGTATCGATTTTTATCGATTGACCAATAAAGTCGGTATTGTTTAAAATCAATTTATCGATAGATATTGATTTATCGAATGATTTTCCAATATCAACTTTTATCGATTGACGACCCCGGGTATTAATGCAACCTGAAAGTTGTCAGAGATCTGTTATAGTGACTTTGTTAATCTACTTTTAGAGATAATTTTGGGCCACTGTCTAATGCAAAATCCAGATATGAAAATAGATGTTTGCGAGTTTGTGTGAGTGAAACACAAAAACATGAGGTTTTTCAAGATGTTTCTTTGCGTAAAAATATTCTTACTCCTGAATGGTCACAAGATTCAGATTCCACTTGTAAAGGCATTAAAATATTGTGTAGTGTCCAATTGAGTTGAAATGGAATTTTCTTCAGATAGATAGCTCTCTTAGTTTGGAGACTGAATATAACATCATTTTCTTCTTTACATTCCATCAGTATGAAGCCTTCCAGAAGCTGCACATGAAACATTGAAACAGCCATGTTGCTTGTATCAGTCCAATTCTGACAAAATTATTTTTCCGTCTCCCAACATCATTGATTTCTTTTGTCCATAAACAATCAACAAACAGCCTTCTCAAAATGTTTTCCTGGAACAGGTGATATGAAAGTTGGAGGTGGTTTGTGTTCTGAAGGCATTCTTTCAAGTGTCCTTGGGGTGCATGCCTGTAGCAGGGTTTTAGGGTATCCTGCCCTGGAGAAAAAAGTTGAAATTTTGATGCTCGAAGGTGCCATACAAGGCATCTGACAGGATGCAGTGGTTCAGATCCGCCTAATAACATCCACATCCTCCGCATAATGAGAACTTTTTTCCGCATAAAACAGAAAAATTGTGCCACATAAGTGTCAAACTGGCTGCCTTACAACCCCACAAGCAAAAATTCCAAAGAAGTTGATTATTTTGAAGCACTTTCTCTCCTAAAACAGCAATGGAAATGCGCCAGTTTATTCACGACAAATTTGTAACCTCAAGGGGTGCTTGGAAACTTGTTTGATGAAAATGCCTGGCTACTAAGCTACTGACGTTCCACAACTGCAAATTCTGCACCCATAATGACCTAAAATTCTATAGAAAAACTGTGTAAATGAAGAAACACTTCCCAAAAATATACCCTAAAAAAATCAAGCAAATATCAAAGTTGGTGAAAATGATGTGCATTCTATTAAGAGCTTAAATTCTGGGTAAGACTTAAAAGTGCCTTTTGTTTTACTGTTGTTTGGTACATTCGAAAGCCTTAATTATTAATTTTGTCCTCTATTGAATTTTTTTCTCCATAATTCAGTTTGTATTGCACATAATTGACGCATATTCCCACTGAAAAACGCTGAATAATTTTTTCCGCACCATGTCAGATGGCAGGTGGCATGTCATGAGTTTCATCATTTTTGTAATATATGTTCCAACTGGAAGGAGACATTCAAACCTCCAGAGGAGGCACCTCATTGAGCTGTGGCCAACAGATTTGAGAAGGCTGAATGAATGCTATTAGCGCTGTCAAAAATTTTACAAAATGTTGCTTATAAATTTTACCTGCAATCAATATCAATTGCGAAAGGAAAGGACATGCTTTTGCCATGTGCCAATGTATGGCTGGCACTAACAGTTGAAGCCCTGAAAACATGGCCACACTAAATAGCAATTACAGTTTGTATTGTAACTGTTTTGGGGGTCATTTAATAGTAATCTTACCTTCAGTTTTGACCTTATTTTGTATGAAAGTTGAAAACTTCAAGGAGACAAGGTGAACTTTCTTGCTGGAAACCAAACACAATGTTTTTCGATTTCAAATGAAACCAATTCTTCGAATGCTGGTTTAAGATGCTAAAAGTTAGCCACATACTGGTGACTAGCCTCAAACTTCTGCTCACCAACACTCAATTTCCAGTCACATTGGTGACTAGCTGGTTGCAATTTCAGACCCTGTTTTATTACTTTAGCAAATGTGAACAAATTGCATGAAAATTGCCATTGCTGTAAGAAGTAGTTGTAAATGATGTGCACTGTCAACTTGTTGTTGCAAATGTTAATCAACTTTGCAGGTTGCTACAAGATCACAACTGTGTTCAGCCATGCTCAGACAGTTGTACTGTGTGTGTCCTGTTCCATGGTGCTGTGCCAACCCACAGGAGGGCGGGCAAGACTAACAGAAGGTACAGTCCAAACTAGTACCTTGCTCAAGGGCGTAGCCAAGGGGGGTCCTGGGGTGCCCGTGACCCCCCCCTTTGTAAGCCTTTTTGTAAACCTTTGTGTAAGCAAACAACCTATAATATTCAGGTGACAATCTGTTGAGTACCCTCTGTATGACTAAGTGTGACCCCCCTTTGAAAAATCCTGGCTACGCCCATGTTGCTCATGCTAAACTTTAATCAAAACTATATGTTAGTAGTAGATAATCATACTTGCATTTCTATATTGAACATTTTTCCACCTTAACGCTTCACCATCAGTGGCTGGGTTTAAATAGGAAATGTTCAGTCCCACAAGTGACCAGAAAACCACCAAACTAAACAAGCTCTTTTCCTTTGGGAAAAACTGGGCATTATTTTCAGTACCTGGAAAGCAAATTTATAAATTTTTTTGGTGAAAGAAACAGTTAATTCTCAGGCCTCATACAAAAAGTTCAAGAAATTGTTCATATTCAAAACAGCTCTCCAACCCCCTACCGGCCCGCGGCCCCCCCCCCCAAAAAAAGGGGGGTGCTTTGTTTGCTTTGATTCTTTTGTCATTGTTGATGGAAATAATATCCATGGTGTAGATTTCCACAAACACATTTAAACAATATATGGTAATTATGGCTTGGCTTTTCCAAAACAGTATACCTGGATCCTTAGATCATTTGACCTTAACTCCATTTTGACAAGGCAGACATCAGAGAAAGTAGCCTACAAGGCTGGCCTTTACAGCCTTTTACAATGTTTCCTCTTGAGTGCTTTTGCCCAAAACATTTTTTAAAAACATAGGCACACAAGGCGTGCAAGAGTTATTTTTTTTGTAAACTGAAAGGTTTCGGAGATAGCAGAATTAAATCAATGACATGTAAAATGTTTTACCAAACAAACTACAGTAATCTGACACGTCTCCAAATTAATATAGATATCATTTTATTTTCTAACAGGCAATTTGATTCGTTCTTTTGTTAAACTGGCCACACTGTGATTGGTGCAACATGCGCACATGCATAACTCCCCCTCACTCACCGATCTCATAGCCCTTTCGACTGCAAGAGGAATTTTTGTTCAAAAATACTCAAATTAAGAGAGCTATTCGCGCATTATACGAGTCGTTAGTTTACTTTACAAAACAACACTACTTCGCCGAAAATAGAAAGAAAGAGAAACAATTTTCTGATACGTTGAAAGTCTGATTTAAACAAGAGGCCTTAACTTGTTAGCTCTAATAGAGTTTACTCCCATGTGAAAAACAAAAGTTTTAAGTTACCATTTGTAACTAAAAATAGCAATATCTCATTTTGTTTGTTCAAACATTTCATGGGAACAAGTGGTGACGATTTGTCAGCTCTAATTGAATTTACTCCCTTGTGAAAAACAAGGGTGTCAAATCACCCTTTGTAACTAAAAATAAAAGTATGGTGTTACATTTGCATACAAGAACAAAACAATTGTCACTTCTACTTATTTTGTAAACAGTAAAACTGTTTCAAATCTAAATAGTCTCGCCTCCTCTAAAATATGTCCTTTGAACTAGAAGCGACAATTCATGACCTAATTGAATTTACTCATTGTGAAAAACAAAAGTATCAAGTTACCCTTTGTAACCTGAAATAAAATATCTCTTCCCATATGATTTGTTTGCTACTGACTCATGAACTACTTCAAAACGCAAAACTCATATCGTTCATAACTTGCCACCATTATACTGAAGCAACCCAATGTATATTAAGTAACTGTCACAACTGTCACGGACTAAAAATCACAAACCGGCAACATACACGTCAGTCTTTATTATTCAATCACCAAAGTCCTTGAACTTAACACAATCATAGAACTCCCAAGACTTCATATACCTCACTTAAGTTATCTTAAACAAGAAATTTTCTTTTTCTTCTACTACAATTTGTGCTGGCTATTAATGTGATAAAGCGAAAACCCTGATAACATTGACGAGGAAAGATTAAGTTTCATTTATAACCTATCTTCTCATCCTGGCCCAGTAGGAAACAATGAACATTTATATATGTAAAATCTTCACAGAATAATTTACTTCTGTTCTGTTGAAGAAATTAATCATAGTCTCTTCGCGTTTCTCGTTGAAACTTGGCACAGAAACTGATCAATGGATGCTGAAATTAACGACTCGCCCTGAACTCTGCAGCCCAATACTTAGGTTTCACTACAACATGCAAACAATTCTAACCTGGTCACAACCTCTTCACATTCCCACTAGTGCATTCTGCGCCCTTAATACAATTGTCCCTATCATAGAAACCACATCAACATTTGTAGTAGAGCAGCTAACACTCATTTAACTCAAAACCTTATATAATAGGAAAATCTTACCCTTCATCGCATTCTCGCAGTTATATCCCAAACACTATGTTTCTTTGACTGATTATCCAATTGCTAATGAGTAAAAACCCGCCCACAAAATCCTTAGCCTAACCTACAGAAAATGTTGAGGTAAACCCAATATATGAATACTTCCTCCTCTTTTACAGCAGAATAAAATTAATATGGCCGTTCTCAACTGTTTCAGGATCAAATCTTCTCACATACCATTTATCTTTACAACAGGAAATTTGATTGGTGTTTAATGGTAGCTCCAGTCTGATTGGTGTGACATACATACATACATCTCTCACTGATCCACCCGCCCATAACATACCCGACATGCCAACTAAGAGGTATTTTTTTTTTACAAAAAAAATAACTCAAAAATTGAAACTAGGAAGGAGCTGCACCCCCGTTTCCCCCCCCCCCCCCCCTTTCCCGGACTGTACACCTAAGACCAACCATGAACAATGAACAATAAGAATTTCACTTGCATATTTTAAACCTCACTGAAAAGGTAAAGCACTGAATGGCTAATGGTGGGTTGGCTAGTCTGGCTTTGAATTATAGCATGATTGTGGCTGACAACTTCCTTTATGTTCAGGGCAGTCTTGTCTATAGACTATTTAAAGTGTTGTTTACGCATATTTGTTTTTCTTTTTCTTCCTCTCTAGGTTGCTCCTTCAGGAGGAAACAAAATTAAATTCCTTTTCAAAGAATGCCACACAATTTAAGCAAAATGACTTTAAATCAACACTGATCACTGTGTTAATTTTTTATTTGGTTAATAAGCAGATGGAAATTCTCTTGTTGGAGCTTCCTATTTTCAGAAGTAATGTAGGTGTTAAGACCAAAGGAACTGTTTGTTGGTAGACTTTCAAGCAGAGAGAAGAGCATAGAACGGTTTTTCATGTATTTACCGGTAAAAACAGTGGTGTCGTTACTCAGACATACATCCAAGTATGATCTTGCCACTGACATTGCCTCTGTAAATAATAAAGTCAGTGTTGATTTATTCTACTGTCTGTCTAGTCTGTGTATTGTCAATATGATCCATAATTTGTTTAACTTGTCCTTTGATGTGCTGCTCAAAGAACAACGAACATTGGTTGGATAATCAAATGGTGACAAGTGAAATTAAGAAATGAATTCCTGCCTTTTTTGTTGAAATTAAAAATAATAATTTGAGCAAAGCACAAGTGGAATGTTTTACTTTTATTACCGGTACTTTTATTATGCATTTCAAAACTTTTTGAATCAGAGTTTATAGTGTACATTATCTGTCGTGGGATCAAATATATGTAACCAAGGGTAAATGTTGCTACAGATATTTGAAGCCAAATGAAGGGAGCTATTGTTATCCTCTTTTGATTGTCTTCTGAATAATTTCAAAAGCTGAAAACTATTGAAACAACCAATGTATTTGATTTCAATAAGTCACCCTGGTATCCTCCTGTTTTAGTTAAGACGTGCTTCACTGCATGTGACTACCTTGCACAGTATAATGCATTCTCGTCCGTAGAGGCCGCGCTGCTTTTGGTCAGCACCAAGAAATTATGGCGACCTCTGGCCAGGTCCAGCAGAGGTCCAGCACCGGAAGTCCTCGATTTACGGACTTCCCGTCACTCTGCACATGTTCAGAGTCAGGTCTGACAAATCTGATTGGTTCTGGTTTCAATCTATTGTGTTTACAAAGCCATTCAAAAACGGAATGTCGTTGGACAAAGCCAGAGGTCGCGATTCTTGGTGCTGACCAAAAAGAGCGCGGCCTCTGGGGACGAGAATGAGAACAATGCAATAGTTCCATGAAATGGAAATAAATTTTTTTTCTTAGAGCTCATTAATTAACATTATTAGATTAATTTTACAAAAAATTATTATAAACTGTGCTGAATGATTTCTGACCAGACCACAAATCCGAAATGTGAATCTGATTTCTGATTGATACTCTGTTCCCATTTTCAGTTATTACTATATCTAAAATGATCACGTGGACGCCACCTGGTTTAGGTGGGGGTACAAATTTTGGCTTTACTCGGATTTTGCATCTAAAGCTAAAGTTTACCAAGGGGAAAGAGTCTTAACCAGTGTTGCCTTTTTTATGCATTTGCTAGCGACTTGAAAATGCCTGCTTGTCTCATAGCTACAGACACAGCATCTTGTTTACTAGTTGCACACTGAGTCCTTTGCGGTTTCCCAGGCTGCATATGACTTAAGGCGGGGGGGGGGGGGGGGGGTACACGTGAAGGCTGTTTTGACCTTGCTTAACACGACCTTTCTGCCAATATCTCGGTCACTTTCAAGCGACACTAAATTCATTAACCACTGGCGGTTTTTTTCATATACACTTAACATCATTTCACTCCTTACGGGAGATATGAACTCACTAAATTGACCTTGTTCCCAATGTGTGGCTTCATAGGTCAGTTGGTAGAGCATCGCACCGGTGTCGCGGAGGTCACGGGTTCGAATCCCGTTGAAGCCCTGAATTTTTTTTCAGGCTTCTTCTTTCCAATTGCTTAAATTGGAAAATTTACTGCGAGGATCATACTTCACTTGCATCCATAACCGCAGTTCAAATATGAATTATTTCATATACACTTTACATCACTTTTTGTTCTGTTGACGAAATTAATCGTAGTCTCTTCGCGTTTCTCGTTGAAACCTAGCACAGAGACTGATCAATGGATGCTGAAATTAACTACTCGCCCTCGGCTCTGCGGTTTCACTACAACACGCAAACGATTCGAATCTGGTCACAACCTCTTCACATTCCCACTAGTGCATTCTGCCCCCTTAAGTACAATTGTTTCCATCATAGAAACCACGTGATCAACATTAGTAGTAGAGCGGCTAACACTCATTTCATTCAAAACCTTATTATATCCCAAACACTATGTTTCTTTGACTGATTATCGAATTGCTAATGACTATAAAACCCGCCCACAAAATCTTTAGCCTAACCCACAGAAAATGTCGAGGTAAACCAAGTATATGAATTCTTCCTCCTCTTTTACAGAAGAATAAATATGGCCGTTCTCAACTGTATCGGGATCAAATCTTCTCACATACCATTTAATCTACCCTTTACCTTTACAACAGGAAATTTGATTAGCGTTTAATGGTAGCTCAACACTGATTGGTGTGACATACATATCTCTCACTGATCCACTGATCCACCCGCCCATGACATACCCGACGCGCCGACTAAGAGGTATTTCTTTTTTTACAAAAAAAATAACTCAAACATATCAATATGCAGCCAAACAACTTCCAAAGTGATTATATTAAAGATGAAACGAGAAACAACATGATATTAAATGAAAGGAAAACCCACAAATTGGCCTTTGCTCCATAGTGTCCAGTAGTTCTGTGGTTAGAGCATCCGACTAGATCACGGAGGGTCGTGGGTTCAAATCGCATCTGGGACTCAGATCTTTTTTTTCCGAGTTTTCCTCTCTCCCCTCTCGTGTTTTCACTTCTGTATCTCAAATTTTGAACTTCTGTAGAACTGTCTCGACATATTTTCATGATGTCTTATTTTATTCTAACTAGTTCTGCCTTTTAACGACATTTTTGCTTGATAACTTAGATGTAAAGAAAGAAAATAAAGATATGTTTATCTTTGAGTTTTGTTCGCTTATAAATCTCGCTATGTATATAATAACTAATAAGTTGTCCCGCGGTTAGTTCGCTTGTACGATTTTTTATTCGCTCACTCTTTGTTTAGCGCTCGTCCTTTTGTTTTACACAACTTGTGAACAAAAATCGTACGCGCTCACCAACCGTAAAATAACCTATATTTATTTTACTGCTAGCTCCTTGAGGGGGCAAGCCGAATCCTGCGCTATGATTGGCTACCCGAGCGGGCAAGATGGAGCTATCTTGCCCGCTCGGGACTACCCGCCGTGTCCTGCAAGAAAAATTTCTCCCGGAAAGCCATATAATAAAACCTTTATTGACCAAGCTTGTTCGGTCAAGATGGCTTGATATTGGCCTCGTTAATAAACACGTTAAAAAAAAGGAACTTGGCCAATATCCAGCCTAGTCATCTTGACCTCACGCTCGGTGAATAATTATATATACCTTCCATATACCATAGAGATTGTGCTGCCATTTATATACCTACTCTAGAGACACTGCATACTTTTTGTAGACTTTTGGCTCGAGTTATCTAAGTGGCGTGCGGTTGCCTTAGGTGCCTAAAAAGCCATTTGATCAATAGTCGATAAACGGAATTAACATCCAAAGTGAAGCGTTCTTTGTCAGCAGATTGTTGCTAGAAATTGCTTACTGTTCCGTCATCTTTAGAAATTATACAGAGCTAATTGGAATCTACGTATTTTGCCCCGTTATAAGGTTTGGCAAACCTGCTCGCTCTATTTTCTACATAGGCAAATGGCTTGGCATTTTCTCCCTTCCTTTCGCTTTTCGCTTTTCGTGTACTTTTTGTCTTTCTTTCTCTGTGGTTCTGCTTGCCTTTCATTTGAAGTCTTTGAAAGTGTTTTTTTCAACGGTATCCTGGAATGTCAATTATTTTTCTCGATTTGGAGAGAAAACAACTTTAGTTTTTTGTGCGTCTCTCGCCAAATTTATTTTATTACGATCTGGTTTTCCATTGATAGGAATACTTGGTGACTCATTTTACTCCTTTATTACAAATGGTGGAACAGAGAATTAACTCTGAAGTGTAATTTAAAGTGCTAATAGTGTTAAAGTTAAGGCTTTAAAAATAACATGTGAATGTTGTGCCGCGTAGCACTATGAACACAAATGATGTAACAGAGAATTAACTCTGAAGTGTAAATTTTAGTGCTAATTTAACCCATGAATAACCGACTGGGCGTTAGCCCTAGTAAAGGGAACCACACGAGGTAAAGAACAAATCTTTTGACCTCGGTGGGAATCCCACGACCTCCGGATTAGATCTACCGTCACTCTGCCGACTGAGCTACGAGGTCGGACAGAGAAAGTCGGGGTCGATTTTGGTGGTGAATCGCGGCGAAGAGAAAGTAAGGGTACATACGAATGTGTGCCGCGTAGCACTATGAACACAAATGGTGGAACAGAGAATTAACTCTGAAGTGTAATTTAAAGTGCTAATAGAACCCATGAATGACCCACTGGGCGTTAGCCCTAGTAAAGGGAATCAGGGAACCACACGAGGTAAAGAAAAAATCTTTTGACCTTGGTGGGAATCGAACCCACGACCTCCGTATTAGATCTACTGTTACTCTGCCGACTGAGCTACGAGGTCGGACAGAGAAAGTCGGGGAGGATTTAGGGGGTGAATCGCGGCGAAGAGAAAGTGTGCTCTGTTCCACCATTTGTGTTCATAGTGCTACAAGGCACACATTCTTATGTACCCTTACTCCTTTATTAGTTTGATATTTGGATACCAGTTATCAACCTTTGTATGAAAAGTGATGAGTCAGTGCAAAGGGTCCCCCAAGGCCTGAGTTGGTCTTAAATAGGCAAGTGGGTCAGAGCTCGTCTCCTTTTTAGGAGCTCTGTGTAGCCAATGCCTGATCTTGCGTGACATCTGGGAGTGACTCAGCAAACAAGCCGCAGATCAGATTGAAACACTGTAATCGTTCATGATGGTGTTTGAGGCAACTAATCAGATCTTACTCCTGTTTGTGACTCTGTTTCTTCCACTGACAGGCAAGTCTAACTTAAGTGTATGTCTCTGGGTCTTCAGGAATACAGCTCAGTAGATTCGAGCTAAGTCACTCCACTGACTGTAGACCCTGAAACCAACGCAGCAGCTGAAAATATGCTGCCGACAAATTGACTACTTGGGCTACTTGCGCGGTAAAAAAGGGCAGAAAAGCACAGTTCGCTCCTACCTACCAGACAACCTACAGTGATAGTTTCGGAATGTAGCTAGTTTGTTTACCTTGTAGAGAGCAAGCGCGTCGACACCACAAGCATTCTTTGATCAATATTACCAGTTGTATTACATAACCCAACACGAAACCGAAGAGTGTTCGTTTCCTAAGGCTACATAGTCAGCTGTAGAGCTCATTTTACCAATTAAGATCATTTTACTGACAGATTGCTGATTTTCTAGCTAGAATTTTTTGTGTATTTCTTGATATGATGGAGCCTTTTTCCGAAAGTCAGACAAAGAAACAAAAACATTCTAGGTGATTGTATGACACGTGATAAATTACCATACTAATTGGGTTCTGCACGCCCTCTGATTGGCCAGTGTGTTTGTTGTTTCCTATGTGGCGAAGCATACAAAGAAGCCAACACTAGGTATTATACCGCTGTGAAAAACTACAATTTATTGAGGAATGTAGAAACTTAGCTTGACTGCATTTTTCTAGATTTATCTCCTGCTCTCAGGATTTGTCAGAGAGCTGTTTTTATTGCGGCTTAATTCATT
>CM042747.1:1505124-1522432 GCA_022496165.2 Catalaphyllia jardinei
TTTTTTTGCATATTGATTAATGTTGTCACGTCATTTAAATTGGCCAATCAGGTGTCTTTTCTAAAATAGCCTCGTAGCTTGACGACGCGCTAAAATACACCTTATTCCAAAATGGCCGCCATTTTAGTATTCTTTTGTTTTCTTGCAAATTAGCCCTTGTTGCCTTGTTCTTAAACTCAAAAGAATATTTTCCCTTAAACGAGGCAACAAGGGCTAATTTGCAAGTAAACAAAAGAATACTCAAATGGCGGCCATTTTGGAATAAGGTGTTTTAAATTGAAAAAGATTATCATGGGAAGAGGCCCATGTATGAGGGATGTGTTCTCTTAGATCATAGTCTCTTGCAAATAGTCAAAGAGAATGAGTCTTTATCTTTGCTAACTCCAGGTATATGTATACCTCTCAGTATACCTCTTAAGTGAATAGTACTTTTCGCGCACGCTGACTGGCTACCTCAGAGGTGATTAGCCAATTACTATTCACCTCCGCTTCGGTGAATAATTGTTAATTATTTTGATATTTACGCTGATCAATTTATTGCCATACTTCCCTTTAAAATGCACGTGGCTGCCTTTGGCTATGACCATATTTGGTCTTCGTTCGTGACGGCCTTTGCATAAAACTGACAGCAAGAAATCAGCCAGAATTCAGCCTTAGACTCTACCTTGTTGTCAAGATTTTTCTTAAGATGCTGCATGTTTTATTGCCGAGTCTTACTCTGACTGTTCTGAAGTCTTATGCAAGGAGACGAGTTGAATAACAAGAACAGCGACACATGTATCATAAAAAATAAAGGGCATTGTTATTAGATTGACTGATATAATTAAACCCTTGGCGAAAAATGATTTAGACACTCCACACGACACGCGTTGTTGACCTTTCTTGCAACTTCCATGCTGGCAGCACCCTTGTTTTAGAAACAGTACCCGGAGCTGAGAAAGAAAGATATGTAAGTTTTCTGTTTCGTATATTTTGTGTAATAGCCTTTCCTGTGTTACTTTGTTTTATGAATACTGGTTGATTTTCACCAAGATGAAATGTACACAGACTGTACTCGCTGGGTTTCAGAAAACTAGGACTAGAGCGAGGCCATGGAGTTCTTGTTGTGGGTCGACAGACTTTGTTTACATTTTTGTATTATTTGTTTTTTCCTTAAGTAAGAGTCTTGGGAACAATATGTTTTCGTTTACATTTAATTTGTCGATGAGCTTCCAATCATCCATTGGTTCACACATTTTGCTCCATTCCTTTTGCAAAGCAGGATTCTATAAAAACGGAATTTTTGCATAGTGTAATCAAATTTTCTTGTGTCTAAAACCAATTAGACACGAAGACAACACTAACCGTTTCGAGGCGTGAATAATTTACTAAAAGCAATTTCAATTCATCGGCAACTGTCGTCTAGCCTGGTTTCCTAAAGAGCATTTTCTTTTTTCTTGTAAATAGAGTCAATACACAGACGATGTTTGGCTCTACGTGTGCTTGTTCCTGAAAGTCCAAATTTAATATACCTTGCTGCCTAACGTGACAACAGGTACACATAAGTTTATAAATGAAACAGTTTTCAAATGTTTCTTATATTTGTACCAATCAACGCAGTCATGCCGATGGTGGGGACCATAGTAAATCAAAGACTTCATAAGCACTGGCTTGGAAATTAATGAGGCGAATGAGATCAGTGAAACACGCTTGAGCAGCTAACAGCAGACTTAAGCTTAAAAGGTTGGTTTAAATACGGATCTCACGTAAACATTTTTGCAATTTAAATATTGTATCCCACGTGAATTATGAAAAGCTGTTTTGGGAAACCCTTTCGGTTTAATAAAAATTTCAATCAAGGACCCTGACTATAGCATCGGAAGAATCGAACGGTCACAAAGAGTCGGCTAAAAACTGACATTTCGAGCGAATTTTCCGAGAAAAAGCGAACAGGTACATTTGCAAAAAATATTCTCACTAGGGAGCTTAAGCACGCGCGCTTTTGAGACGCGGACGGCAACCGGAAGTCAGATAATTTCACTTTTAACTTGCCCTCACACAACCACATTCCCATTGCTAAGTATCTTTCTCCATTAGAGATGCGTAGTGTAAAAATCTGGGAGACACTGCGGTCCTAGAACGCGAAATGTTCTCTTCCGGCTGCCGGCTGCCGTCCGCGTCTCAAAAACGCGCGTGCTTAAGCTCCCTAATATCTCACTTGCATCGATACAGGTCAGATCAGGTCAGATCGAGTTCCATTCCTCCAGCTCTTCAAGCTTTATTACGGTTGCATTTGGTAGCCCAAGATGTTTGGGGTTAATGGTCAACCTTTTGGAGATATATAATTTGTTAAAATGCAAATGATGAGATTTTTTTCGTTAATAAATGATCAGAAGTGTGAAAGCCGTGATGAGTGTGTACACTAGACCAACTTGCGTTTGGGCATGCGCTAATTTGGCGAGTAAAAATTGATCACAAATATATAATTCTCTATTAATATCATTTCAAAATCAAGGGTTTACTGATTTCATGGTACATGGACTGATTTTTAATTTAAGTGAATACATTTTATTAGGCAGTATTCAATATCATAACGATACAAAGAAAACGTTCCGCAATAACATACGGCCCCCGCGCCGCCTACATTTCACGTCCCCAACAAAAAGTCCAACTATGCATAAGGAAGAAGTTTGCATTCGCTTCTTTCCATATTAATGAGTTAGGGTCGGCACAAGAGACCAAGCAGATCATTCAATCGTGTCAGTACACTCGTGAACGGCCCCGTCTGTTTGTTAACAAACAAAACAAACAAACAAGAAAAAAAAAAACTCGCGAAGAAAGCGGACTGCAGGTGCTGAGCCTTGTAAGTATCAGCGTTTGAAACTGAAATAACTTGTAATTTACCTCACTCTTTATCTTCCCCTGCTACATGGTGCTCCTCAGACAACAATCCCATCATGCAATATTGCCGAATGTTCACGTTTCATACACTTTCATTCTCAGAAATGCGAGTGTTCAGTTTCCAATCTTGCACGCTCTTCTTGCAATAGTATAAAATAAACAAACTTTACCGTAAAATTTTTCAACAATTTTACAATCTTAGTTTTCAACCCGGAGATTGCGTAAACAATCTATAGGGTTTTAGCTGTGTGGATTATGAAAATGATGTCCTTCCATCATCTTTAAACTTTTTGCTGACCAGTTGATAAAGCTCCTAAAATCACAGTACTAGTCAATATTGCAGGCGCATGTATCGTTTTACATTTCTAGGTCAAGGTTTATGTGACTGCGATTGCTGCACTAAAATTAAAAACTTGTTTTGTTTGTTTTCTGGGTATCATTTGACATTTTTATTACAATTCTAATCTTCAATTAACAATTCACTGTAAATAAGACCAAATGTTGGCTTTTGTAGTGAATACCCATTGGGAATTATTTGTTTTTGATGACAAAGGTGACGTTGCTAGAAGCTGCTACTGTAAATTTTTTGTAAAAATTGACAGGAGGCAATCCGCTCTACAGATAGATGGTCGGCTACTACTGGAGGGTTTAGCCCCGCAATTAAATTTCGGAAAGTGAACGGTTTCGTTGACAAGACCGCAGCATTTGTCAAAATTGCCAAAACAAAGAACACCGCGGTCTTGTGAGCCTCTACAAATCTTATGATTACTCCAGATTGTAAGTTTCAACAACAACAACATCAACGATAATCCCCCATCCCCCCACCCCCCCAAAGCAATGATGAAGGCGCGAAGGAGCAAAAACGCGCCATTTTGTAATCATTAAAATGGGGGGAGGGGTGGTCCAGACTTCTCATTTATTTTGTCCAAGATTGCAATCTTGGACAAACTTTTGGGGGGTTGCAAAACCTTTTATAAACGAAAAATGAAACTAAAAGAGTAACGATTAACGTGAACATATAATAATGTTATGATATAGTGATCAAGTTATATCGGTTTGATTCGAAAGTAGAATATTGCTTTGATAAAACAAAAAGAAATTAATTTTGCTAATTTATTATTAATATTCGCGAACTTATAATTTTGGGCACTTTGACACTTGATGAGATATCATATAGCTAAGTCACACAACAGCTCTCGTAAAAGCTATTTGTCTATTTATAGTAGATATAATCATCGCAACACGATCGCATTGTATACATGTAACTGGGCACAATTTGATTTTGAGGTCATTTGAATCAACAAAAAAATCGATTCCCGTTACAAAAAAGATCAAATAGTATAGGACTCCTCTATTCTCTGTGTACTAGATACAATAAAAGTCGGCATCGGAGTTTGCAGTTTTTTTAATTTACATAAAAACCTTTTTTATAAGAACGTTGAGGCTGAGATTAACCAAACTTTTAAGAACGTATTCAGTTAAGAACATTCCTCAGGCTGATAGTCAACTAAAAACGTCTTTACTTTGCTAATCTGTATGTAAGTGACAAGCATTAATAAAGGTAACAAAAAATGTAAAATTAACCCAAATACTTAGGGGCATGTTTCGTATAACATTAAATTAAGAATGGTTTTCTCGTGCAATTCACGCCATCAAAGTCATCAGTTGATAGAAACTTGAGTCTTACCAGTGTTGATCAGGGTAGTTGACCTTGTATACCATGTAGAGGGGGACATGGGGGGCTCCTGAACACCGCAACACCGCAAAAACTATTAACCAACACCGCATCACCACAAGAAAACTCCACCAAACACCGTCACCGCAACAATTACTTTTAGCTACCGATAATTTTAACGTCTTCATTTGACATAATACTTTTATACCTAAACAATTATCCACAAAATAAACACATGAAAACGTATGTTTGTCAGTGCATGCTTATTCCTGTAAATCGGTTTTCTAGTACTTTACGGGAGAGCTCGTTTGTATGAAAGTCCATGAACATGACTGAGAAGTCGACCCTAAAAGCTTAGATGCTAAATTCAGGTCTGAGAAAGACCAAACAAGAAACCACAGCACCGCAAAAAATTTCATTTCAGCGAACACCGCAGTGTGAAAAACACAAATATCGCACACCGAAGGGTTTGATTTCACCGCAACATCGCAAATTGAGATTTTGTTCACCGCATCACCGCAGCAAAAAAGCATAAACACCGCAACACCGCAAATCCCCATGTCCCCCTCCATGTAAATTTAACAAGATCTTAACAATGTTTTCAGCCTCAAATTGAAAAAAAAGATAACAACATTCAGCCTTATCTCCAAACTTGGACGTTCTTATAAAAAAGTGTATTTGTTAGCTAATTCGCATATTTGCGAGCCAATTTGAGATAAGTCTGAAGTACCTTGCGTCTTTGCCCCTTGAAGCAAAGTTTCTTACATGTTACTGTGGCAAGGGCGGATCCAGGATTTTTTTAGGAGGGGTGCACCACAAAGGACCACATAGTTTTGTTTGCAGAATACCAGTTGTATAAGAAAGCTGCAGGTCATCTCAGGGGGCGAGGGGGCGGGGGTGCGCACCCCCTGCACCCTCCCCCTAGATCCGCCCCCTGTGTGGTTAGCACTTGCGTTTCAATCAAGTGCGTGACCCAAGTCCCGGGACCCAAATTCAATTTTGGGATTCGTCGGATTTTCTTTTCGTTTCTTTTTGAAACTACTGGTCTTTTCCAGTTCAACTCTTTTCTTGATTAAGAACATTCACAAGTGGCTACATGTACTAAGAACAGGTTTCATGACGTTTGCGAGACCTTGCTGTTTCGCATAATCGACCTCAAATTGCAACCGATGGCTTACATGCCGTGTGTTTATAATTCATAATAAAAAACGCCGATTTCTCTTAAGATCTTCCGCCGCTACTCAGCGCTGAGTGGTGTAAGGCAAACTTCATGCGAGAAGAAAAATACGTTGGAAAAGGCGACGAGGCAGTTGTCCGTTTCGTAAGCGGTCGATGCCATTTTCCCAACACTTCAAAAAAACTTTAACTAGCAACAAATTTTTTTCTACTGAATTAAAGAAAGAGGAAGCTATGTAAACAACCAACCAGTATCGAACCGGGAACCTCTATTTCCTAACATCCCTCTTAGACCACTACACTGCCAGGTTAGTCCGTCATATTTAATTATAACTGTGACTTTCTTAAATATAGAGTTGCCCCAAACAACAAATAAGAGCTAACCCCAATCAAACCAGTGTGAATATGAATAATTAAGCATTTGGTGAGTGCATTTTAACTCCATCAACATATTATAACCAGTTTCTACCATGTCCAGGCCTAAACTAAAGCAGATATAGCAGCGTCCATTCTGAAAGGCTTCGGTTACCAGTAATAGCATCGACCGCTACTCAGTTAAAATTGGCATCGACCGTTTACGAAACGGAAATCAGCGGCCACGAGAAGTTTACAAGGAGAGTGGCTCAATCGAGAATGAGTTAATCCATCAGAGCAATCTAATTAATGTAGTGGAGGTTTGTCAGTTCTTGTCATCATGTAGTGCGCACGAAAAGTCATGAGTCATTCTTTGTTACAACAAGTATTGGTTTAATATTGAGCCAAACCTGGAAAATGACGTCATTCGAAAATTGTTAATCCTGCTTGTGAAGTCAACAGGTTGACCATGTTGAGTTTTTATGGCTGATGACTAACGGTTTTTTTTTCATATCTTCTGCCGCAAATTTACTAAGGACTGAGAGTTAAACTACGAAAGGATACAAAGATGCAACTAAAACAAAAGATTTTCAAAATTTATTGCTTAAGTTCCGCTGTAGTTTACGCCTGAAGAAGGATATGTATTTTCAAACCTGTAAATACAGCTCATCGGTATTCAACGGTTAAGCTGGCGTATTTGGATGTATCCGGTATAAAGTTTGAAAGACTTAACTAAGGTTTCTTCAGTTTTTTAATGTTTTTTAATGTTCCGAAAACTATTTTTCTCGTCAGAGTTTGATGAGTTTGGATGAGTTTGTAACAATATACCTTTACTGGTTTAATATTCCATGTATTCCGTCAACAAATCTTAGAATTCGAACCAATTATCGATAATTAACAATATTACCTACGTATCGAGAAAGGTTCGTCAAATGGCATAAATACACTAAGTCGATGTTCTTTTATGTTATGCATTACTATCATGGTCTATAGACAGTCCTCATGGCTGTGTTTTAAATAGCTTTGCCTTGTTCCTCGTAATTGTTTTGTAAGCGAGAGCCATGCACCTGGAAAAGTATTAGTGACTAAATGTCAATTTCATCCTTGAGAACTTGAGACTTCTTGCCAACAAAAAAGTAACTCCATACTATTCTACTCCTCGCGTCAAGCAGCGCAAGATAAAAGTGATAGCTGAGTGGTCTATTTTTATTGCTGGGATGATATCGGTAGAGAAAATATATTCTTGACACGAATTGCTTACCAAAAGTCCAGACTACGCTGAATTGCAGAATTAGGTTGTCTCCGTGTAACAATATCCACACTTTTCTGTTTTTAAAATCGCCTCCTATAATGATTTGCAATTTGGCTCAAAGTCGAAACTATTCATTCTTCTTTCAATCTTTTTAAAGAGAGCTTCTTATTCGTCCATTTCATTCGGTGTGTAAATGTTTACAAACAAGACAGGAGTCTCTTGTATCACGGATTCTATAAGCGATTGTTCGGATCGCATAATAGCGATTTCTGCTCAAAATCTAGCCCTTGTTTCATTAACACTGCGTGTTCCAAAAGTCTTCATCTTCAAAAGAACTATACGTTTCTGGCTGAAGGACACAATGTCCGCTTTCTGTTTTCTGAGCTACATTAATATAGCCTTCCTTTCTCAAAAGAACGTGAAATAACCTGGCACAGAGGGTCCCCAATTAATAGGTTTGGCGGGATGCGGGATTCGGTATTTTTTCACCGTGATATTCGGGATTTGAGCTTAAAACTGGGGCGGGAAACGGGAATTTAAATTACAAGCGGGGTCGGGATTTCGTGTTTTCATGGGGTTGGATTCGGGTTTCTCAAAGGGAACAGAGTGGGAAACGGGATTTCAATCCCTCTTTTCGCGTGCTTCTTCCTGGACTTCGCGCCGCTATTTTTTAAGCGAAAGAGAGATACCTCCAAAATTGACCTGCGCAAAAACCGCAAGCTGGCAAGAACGAACTTATTGTGCGTATAGCTGTGCGAGCCGGAATGCCCTCGTTCGGAAAATATTTCTGAGCCAAAATTTTAGAGAACGTGAAGACTCTTTAAGCTTTGAAATAAACTGTCAATCTTTCATTCATGATGGACAAACAGAAAACAGTAAAATTGACTGTTTACAGAAAGAAAATGACAATCATTTGTTCATACTTATCTGCTACCCATTGAATTTTTTTGTGATCTTTTATGCGATATCTATTTCTTTTAAGTTTCTAACGGAAAAACGTCTTTAAAAAGAGGGTGGATCGGGATTTCCACGCCAAAAGGGGCGGGATGGCAGGATTAACAGGTCAAAATGAGCGGGAAAGCGGATCTGAGAACATTATTGTGGCCCTTCGGCACATTTAAAGAGATGAGTCTAGAATCTGTCATAGCCATCATTGATTTCTGCTGTTGAAACGACCCATTCAATAGCCATTCCACAAACAAGTATCCCTGCCGAGAAGACAACAATAGCAATGTAATTAAAGCTAACAATATGTTGTCCAGCACCTTGAGTATTACACTATACAATTATAGCTAATCATGATGGCTGCGGTTGAAAAACATGGTATCCTTAGTACATAAGAACAGCGAAAAGAGTAAAAACAAATTAAGTAATTAAAAAGCAAAAACTAGTCTGTATTTCCTTCTAATCTAGTGACCGCTGTTTTCAAAAATGATTACTCTTGCCAAGAAAAGTTTAGGCTTAACGGGAAAGCAGTTCGCGCTCCTCCCGAACGCGAGAGAGTGCCAACCTTCTTAGTCGGCGTCCACGAAACGATAATTGAAAGAACCTAATTGAATGTTTGAATATTTAATCTTGCACGCCTTGAGACAAGCTGCACAATACTGTCACTCAAAATAAACAGCACGCCAAAGACACGCCAAATCATACAACTACGGTCACTTGTAAATTAAACAGGTATTTTCATTTGGGTAGCTAGACCAAGAGACTAAAACTGCTTCCGTGACTCTGCACGCGCTAAACTCTAGAATACCCGTCCACTTACTAGCATCTCATTGAATAAGAATAGCAACTATTGTTATGCTCCTCGTTCTTCAAAGCACACCGACACATGTAAATGGAGTGGACATGTATTCTGAAATGAAAATGCGGGACACAATGCTGGTAAAGAACTTGGCCTAGTTTCATCTCATTAACTCGGTGTATGAAAAGATTCAATTAATATTTCTATAACCAAAGAAAAACTGTTGTTTGATCTATGCAAGAGTCAAGAGCGGGCACTTTGTATCCTGCTCGTCTCATATTTAATTAGATGGAAAACTGATGACCCAAGAACTCAACAATGCAAAAATAAACAAGAACAGGTAAGTGTACGTGCACATGTGAATGAACCTTACGGAGTCGTAAGGTAAAAAGAAATTTAATTAAATGGATCAACTCTAATAGGGAAAAGAAAACAACTGACTACATCATCATCATCTGCCTCCATCAAAACTAAACGAAGCAACCGCGAGCTGCTCACGACGGCGGCCATAAAAATGACGTAAATGTAGGCCGCATTTTAAAAATTCCTTGCAGTCTTCCTTGTTTAAAAATTTCTTGCAGTATATTGTATTGGTTTTATTATATCAAGATAAGTGGCTCTGGGACCGGTACTTTCCCTTGAACTACTGCTGGATATCTAAAACGCGAGTGTAGCCAGTTTTCTACCGGACTGACCGGTCACGCATCGTTAATTAAGCGTTGACAGGATCCGGATGCCAGTAAGTTGGAGAGCATAGTTTACCGTTGCGCGGGGGCACGACATTGTGCAACAGTCTTGGGTGTGACCGGCTGGTTCACTCCGTCTTAAATTTACAAACTGAAGGTAAGGGCTAATCATTTACTCTGTTCTTAGTGAATTTCGAAGAGGAGGCAGTCATTTCTGTACGTGTTGATGTGTGAGTGCAATTTTTGTTGATGCGAAAGGTCAATTGGTAAATAATGCTGGGCTTCATTTTCTGCAGAGGAGCAGAAGACGAAAACCGTATCATCATGAAACTCTAGAAAAATTCAAATGCTCGCCTACAGTAACCATAAAATACACGCGTGATTATGACCAGGCACCGTACACATTAATGTGTTTTCTTGATGCGTTTTGTGGATGCATTATCGACCTTTTTCGCCTGATGCGCCAGTTACTGAATTGAAAACGTTAACTTCTGCCGTAGTGGAGCGGTTTAAGCCTCTCGGGTTCCACCAGCCATGTGATCACAACCAAAAATCGTAATCATTTAATAAATAAACTCAAGAATCTGGGATACGATAGATGATTGATATATTAACAACCTCGCCAAGAATCAGGCCTCCGCTGTTTTTCATTCGCGCGTTGTTACATTTGTAGAGCTTTGTATGGCGACGCCATGTTTGTGCCCTTCGGAGGGACAAAAACATGGCGGCCGCAAAGTAACAGAAACATCTGTCACTGAGTTTTGCTATTGAAACGAAACATTATTGCTCTAGCGATCCGACACATCGAAATAAGCTCCTAAATGCTTCTCCTAGTGCAAGCATTGTTTAGTTAGCAAAAACTAAAGCGATAACTCTTCATTTGACCTCCGCGACAGCCTTCTCGGGCCACGATTTTCATGTCACGCAACGCAAAAGCTTGGAAATCAGTTCAAACGTGCTCTAGTACAATAAGAAGCACCCTGTCGAGCTAAAACATTGTGAAGTGTCAAGTTCCTATAGGGTCTTTTATCTGATGAGGTAACTGCAGAATACCCTGCCACTCGAATAAACTTCTGCGTAGCCGGCTACGCGGTACGCAGTGAGTGAAATATATTGGGGTGCAAGTTGTCTAAGCAGCTGGTTACGCGGCACGCGGTACGCAGTGAGTGATATATATGAAACAGGAATTCATCTAATGCCCTGTTCAAACGTCGCATTTCTGCCGTGTCGAATGCAATCCAAACAAAAGAAAATGAAGCAAATCATCTCATTATCTATTGTCACAATTGCATTTGACACGCCAGAAATGCGACGTATGAACCGAGCCTAAGTGTACGCGGTACGCAATGAATGATATATGCAAGAGAGTAAGTTGTCTTAGCAACTGGCTACGCGGTACGCGGTACGCAATGAGTGATATATGAAAGGGAAAAAGTTGTCTAAGTAGCTGGCTACGCGGTACGCGGTACGCAGTGAGTGAAATATACGAGAGAAAAAGTTGTCTTAATAGTTGGCTATGCGGTACGCAGTGAGTAACATATGCAAGAGAAAAAGTGAATCAATTACATGCGTAGTGCACTTGTTTCGGCTCATAGACGAGGTATATTATAACATACAGATATTAGTCTCTTGTCTATGGAATTACTTAGGCTTTGACGCTTAAAGAACGAGGGATGCACAATACTCTGTCTTTGTTATCACCGCGTACCGCGTAGCCAGCCCATAACATTGCTGCGCCATTTGGAATTCATTATTTTAATTATTTCTGCGTACCGCGTAGCCGGCTACGAAGAAGTTAGTTCGAGTGGCAGGGTATTCTGCAGTTAAACCCTGATGAATCTAAAACCTCTGACGAAAATTGCTTCTTTCCTATCAAAGCCATTTAAAAACAAAAACAATTAGTCGGTATGAGAAGAGAAATGCCGTTTACTATTTTCAAATATCTCTTTTCGTTCCAAATTTGCAAATTAGCCAAGTGATAATGTCATATACTGAACCAAATGACGAAGAAAGATATCTGATTTGTATCAGAAATGTTTGATTTCTACTAAATGTGTTCCACAAACGAGCTTAACAGTTTTGTCTCCATGGCAACATGCTGGGTTCCAGACCTCCCTAATATTAAAGACCTTCTTCCAGGGCTTCAGATTTGCAAATGGTGTCTTGTCTGCATGATCCCGCAGACATATAAATATGTTAGTTCGAGTTGTGGCTTCGCTTAACATTTTTCTAGCTGAAAATCACTAACATATTGAAATCATCCTGGAAAATAAAATTCCCTCGGTAAAGAAGACTGAGACCAAGCGAGACACCTTAATGAATCTTACACAAGGAATTTCCTATTTATTGAACAGCGGTTTGTTTCACTTTGTCAGCTTCCTGCTATCATTCGACCATTCTGCTATTTCTCTGGGTGCGCTTGTGGTAAGCTTTTGCTCTGATTTACTCGCTGTTAGCTTTCCTTTCTCTATATACATTTTTTTATGTCAGCACTGATTGTAGTTCAAAATTTACCGCCTGTCTATACTTTGAAATTCGACGGCTTAGGGTATAATCTTGCACTTCACTGGTATCGCTTTTGTGACATGTGACTTCAGCGCAGACCCGATCAACCAGGGTTCGTCTCTTGGATCTCACGTGTCGAAAAAATTTTTTTCTTCTGTCTCCAGCTAAAATAGACCAGGAGTGAAATAAGTTCATTTTGTTCATAGCTATTTCTGAGGACAACTATTTTGCTGGATTTCCAGTCGAATCGAACGTAAAACCATTTGCATAGCCGGTTGAATTCAAACGCGACTCAGCAGGAGAGTAGCGTCTGAATCAGTTTGGTTCAGGTACAGGTGTGGAAAAAACGATATATAAGATTGCTTGGGTTTGTCGCCTATTTGCGGCTGATTTTTTATTTGTGCATAAATTACTGATACACATTTTCAATATGACTGCGTTTATTTGTGTTATTTAGTTCGACTTGAGCACTCCGAAGGAGTCGCTCCACAGCCGTCTACTGCATTAGTAGAAAGGGGCGTTTGACAAGGCCGAAAAATAAATAATTAACACACATGTGTTGTCCAACCTGCGTTTTAATTCTTCACAGTCCTGCATGATATGATAAGCACTTTTTCGTGTACGTCTTAGTATGACTGATCGAAGCGCTCGGCAAACTGAAATCAGCTGGCGTCGAAAACATGACATTTTAATTTGACGCAAACATCAAACATATATCTCCTTTCTAGTTTTGACTTTTTTGTCCTTACTATCTTAGTTTTCGTTTCGGCTTAATCGATTGAATAGTAGCGCTTGAAGATCACGCCGGTCGTGCAAATTTAACGCGAAGCAAGGGGGAAGTAATTTAAGAGCTAATTGTACATGTTTGCATTTACTTCGATCCCCAAATAACTGCTGACGTAAAATAATTATTATTTCAGTTTTGCTAGTAACACCCAGACGAAGGTGAACTTGAAAGGCTAACTTCAATGTTTCGATGCCATTATCGAAGGAGATTCTTGTTCAGTATAGTAGCTGCTGTTCTTATCACCTCCAAATGTTTTGTAGGTGATTTGGCAAAGACAAGTGTCTTAAAATGCTATCCATTTTTGGCGAGATTCATCATTTTCTAAGTGTGTTCGAACGAAAAATGAAGACTGATCACATCGAGAATTATTTAGTGCCAAATGGAAGTGTTTCGGGTTCTTTCCCAAAATTATTCACCGCTGAGGTCTAGATAAATTGGTAGTACATCCTATAAAAAGAATAATGCTCAGCTGGTTGATGCCATCTATTATTGATGACGATCTGAAACCAGTGACATTATTTTTATTGGAATAAAAATTAACAGAACTTTAGAAGTCCATTCCATATTATGATTACATTTACTCTAGAGGCTTTCTTTTTTGGTTCTGTGCTGAAACGAAAATGCTGTCACGGGGATTATGCTCCGTTGGAGCACAAGCGCACACTGGCACAAGTGGACTATGAAATAAAAAAGGAAAACTCTGGTGACGTAACGAGTTTCGTTACCTCTTCCAGTGAGATTGTCACGACAGCATTTCTTAGCGTGACATCAACAGCCAATAGAAATCGTTTTCCTCATCTTGCTGACGTACGCGAAGAAGAACTTATGCGAAGCGACGGCAAGTGTGGTTGACAAAAAAAATTGTAATAGTTTAAGAAATTTTTGATCATTTGATTTCCTTGGCATACGAATCTGAATGAGAAGGTACAGGTAATGCAAACGTGGTGCGAGTCCATATAATTAAGTGTCGCCAACATTGGCATACATACAGGCTGAACAAGATTTTTGTCTTATTTTAGATCCAACCGAAAACAACATGTTAAATGTGAGGATAGTCAAAGGTGGCTGCCGTGGTCGTGAAGCAGTTAGGTTTGGAGTGGTAAGTATCAACTTTTTGTTCCCCCTAAAAAGCCAGTTGGTTCAATTACTTCATTCATTGTCAAGAAATCTACCTTTTGAGGTCAAATTGCGTGCCAAAATTGTTGTTTCTGGAGGAAAGATTCCGTGAAAACTGATTCCCGCGATCTCTGTTGCGGTAAGCTTGTCAGTTGTCATTTGAACGTGTCAAGTGTAGTGTACAATCCGGCAAAAAAGCTTCAGTTGATGCCGTGACTTCAGCTGACTCACAAACTGATATGAACAGCAAAATACAAAATTCTTTATCTTTGTTTAGTCTTGTCGAGCCAAGCAGTTGGTTTAGTGCTTAATCTTGAAGATTTTTTGTTGTGGTGATCCAAGCTATGAAATTTCGCCACCACATTATTTTTGGATCGCTCGCGATTTTCAAGCCAAAATAGAATTTCTAAAAATGGTTGCCGATAAGGGTGGCCTTAGGAAAATCTGTGAGAATTTCTCTCAATTAAAACCACTCAAGGCATTATAAGCCATATAGATACTGCGTTTTGAAAAAACGACTAGGTTATTTTGTAAATAGTGAGACCAACCTTGAATTTAGACAATACATCTCCGATCTTGTCAAAGAATGTATAGCAAAAAATCGTTTTAGAGCGAAGAGGACAGCTTCATTTGTAGCAATACAAAGCTAAGCTCATCTCTAGGACACAGTGCTGGCTGGCTTGCATAAATTTCAATTGTTCACCTTAACTATTCCCGTGGTTTTGAATAGTTTAAAATCCTAACTAAATGGAAATAAGTAAAGTAGATTACAATGAAGATTTAGGCCTAGCAGTCATCATATTTCAGATATTTCCGTTTGGTTTTCCTACATGTACAAGAATACCGTTGATGTTTTGAGATTTATATCACAAAATGAGAACGCCATTTCCTAGGGTATCTGTGAGACATTTAAAGGGAAAGCCAGTCCCCACAGTGGGGCTCCTTAGGCTCTGCCTTTGCGGGGAATGGGTATTTGTCAATCCAAGCTCAAACTCTGGAAAACAATAAAAAAATAGAACTCTATCTGCTGTCAGAACAACCTTGTCCTAAAATCTTCCCTTCCTTTGTAATACATTAAGAGACGTTTGAAACAACACATAGAAAGTTATATTTTTTTCCAAAAAGATACCAACCGCAAGCAAAGCTTTAGTTTTTGTGACATTTTGTGCAAGAAGGTATTTGTTGTACTATGGTGTGTAAATGTTTGTACGTTCTCTGGAGTTATCTTTTGAAGGCACAAATTTTGCTCAAAACACCCAAGGAACTTGCTAATGTTTTGCAGCTTTGGCGGGCATGTTCGACGCTTGTGAGAAGCAAAGTGGAGACACGGGCCAGAACGCAACAAGTGAGTTATCCAGCCAATAACTTCTTTGATGACGACTTGGACAAACTCCAGTCTGAGGAGCTGAAGAGCCCAGTGTGTTCGTACAACGAATGGGATCCACTTGAAGAAGTCATCGTGGGTCGTGTTGAAGGTGAACTCTCTTAGATTCGAGCGTTATTTTATTTACGCAAATACCTATAGATAAACCTCCTCGCTAAACAACACGCAACGTACCGAAGAATTAAAAAAAATGATAATCGCTTTTCAGCAAACCTAAACTCAGTTCTATGTAAATCTATTTTGACAACTTGTTCGACCCGACCTACACCGTGACCGCTTATTATTGAGAGTTCTGTTTTCGTGCTTACAATGGCAATGACTACGGATGCAGTCATCTCGCCGATCTTAATCATTAGTATTTTTATATCCTAATTTAACCCTTTTCTCTCAATTCCTTACATCATTGAACTATTTGTTCATTTACTTTTCATCGACAAGAACAAGAGAGACTGCGTTTTTTTTTATTTCATGAGAATCATTAAGGTGTGGCAAAAGTTACTTTTAAACAACCGTCCTTTTGGGTAAAACTCATGCAATTTTGTTCTTTATTTCAGGGGCTACTGTACCACAGTTTTCCGTAGAAGTCAAAGCAAACACCTATGAAAAAAACTGGCCATTTTTCGGCAAGTTCGGAGGACAATCTTTTCCAATAGAGCACCTTAAGAAAGCGCAAGTGGAGATTGAAGAATTTTGTAACATTTTGCGACATGAAGGAGTCACAGTGCGTCGTCCTGAAGTGATTAACTTCTCAGAGGTAATTTTAAGGGCTTAATAAAATAGATAAATCCCGTGCTTCTTATACTGACCATTCTCCTACTGATCAATTCTCTCTTTCTCAAATGATCTTGTATTTTTGTATGGTGAGATCATCATTTGTCAGCTGATTGATCCTTTAGTGTGCGTACAAGTTTGTAGAGCACGAAAGAAGCGTAAGGTTACTCGAGGTGCAGAAATCTGATGCACAGCTAAGGGGTTTGGTAGATCTCCCAATGGGATAATGCGCTCTTATGTAAACTGAGTTTGATAGCTCGGCCAATCAAAATGTAATTTACGTTTCTACCTTTAGTTTATACTCCTGCTTTCTTTATCAATCAATGTCTGTTTAACTGGTTCTTACAGGTTTTCAAAACTCCAGATTTTCAGTCATGCGGGCTGTATGCAGCCATGCCACGTGACATCCTGCTTGTGGTCGGCGACGAAATCATTGAGGCGCCCATGGCATGGCGATCTCGTTTCTTTGAATACCGCGCCTACAGGTCCCTTCTAAAGGAGTACTTTAAAGGAGGTGCCAAATGGACGACTGCACCCAAGCCCCTTATGTGTGATGCCTTGTATGATCAGGTAAGAGCATAGATTTGTCGTGTTTTATCTGCGTGAATTTGTAAAGTTCGCATAATGTCACGACGATGCCTTTAAACGAAAGCAAGAGCGGAACTAGGGGTTTGGTATTTTTTACTGAGCATGCTGCAGGGCTAACGTTAAAACCTCTGCTTTAGCTAGAGTCTTTGGAAAACGCAACCTTCAATTTTAGATCATTAGCACTTGCAAGCGAGAGAAAAAAAAAGTTCGGTCATTTGAAAACGTTCTTGCTCGTTTTGTCTAACGTTCGCCTGTAATATTTTCTCCAAATTAGCAAGTATATACCTCAAATGTAAGCCAAATCTGTCTTCACGAAACTGATAACAGAAAAAAAGATTGTGTCTGATTTAGCTGCAGGTTAAACACGGCTGTGTAAGTTTAGTGAAGTAA
>CM042747.1:1527432-1562432 GCA_022496165.2 Catalaphyllia jardinei
TACGCTGTTACACTTTTGTAGTGCAACCTCTCTTGAAATAGCTGTATTGTAAGTGTAAAGCATCTTGTGGCAGTCCTGTTACTCGTGTTCCTGATTTTTTTCAACAATTCCTCGGGTTATCGTTAGGTTTCTTTCAATACAAGTTATTCTGAGTCCAGCAAATAAGTCAAACTCTGCCTCGACTTCACTCGAACTGTTCTCTTTCGGGCTACAAAATCACCTGGTCCGGGTTTTTCATAGCCCGATTAACCCAGGGCTAGCGAGAATTTTATTTCATTCTTGTAAAGTTTTGATTAGGTAATGTTTATATTGTTTGCCCTTCAGTTTTCAGCTGTAGTTATCTCAAACTGCACCAAACGTTAGAGGTGAAAAACATCATTTTATTTTAAGCAAGAAGAAACAATGCTTCAGGTTAATGTTAACCGGCTTTCGAACAGCCCGGCCCAGGGCAAACACGCCATAGTAGATACAGCTAATTACTCATTCATGGAGCCGTTGTACACCTGCTTGTACTCACGACTAGATTCATCCTTTCAAAACTCTCCATTGTTCATAACTGAATACATGTTCTAATTGATAGGGCCTGATAGTCATCGGATTAGGGATATCATTCGCATGTATGGCTTCCAAACTCTAAGGCGGCCTTGCTGAGAATATCAAGCTTGGTTATGACAGTAGGGTCCGACCGAATATATCGAGGCCCGTGCACCTACAGAAATATAGCCTGAGGTTGACCTGTTGTTCGACACGGTTCCGACAAGACTACGATTGAACAGGAGCTACATTGACGTCTTATTTAATTAACAATTATTAACCGAAGTGGAGGTAAATATCCAGCACTTTCACCGACACTGAGGTGAAAAATTGTTTTAGTGTATACCACACAAGCTGAAAACCAGCGGACCAAAGATTAATTTTATCTGTGACAATACACCGACAAAAGCCATTTTGTTCTTCTTCGGCTGCTCTGCCGGAGGTGAATAGTACTAGCTTGGCTTATCACCCCCGAGCTAGCCAATCTGCGTGTGCAAAAAGTACTATTCAGTTGTGTGGTATATACTGATTAGTATTAGCGATTAGCTGCTAGAGTCACCTAGCTTGTGGAACTGCCGAGTCGCCAGTGGGGGCCACGGAGGCTACAGACAGGGCTGAACAAAGCGGGGCCGCGATGCCGAGATGTTCGCTTAAAAAAGGCTTCCAAAATGGTGGGAAACGGGCACCCCAGCCCCCCCGGGCCCCCCCAGGGTACGCCCCTGTTGTTATGAGCCAAACGTAGAAGGCTACCCGACTTGCCAAAATTTATGGCGCTGGCTCTCGAGCGCTCTCTCGTCAAAGGATCCAGTGCTCACTACTCCGGATTTCCACAGAAAGATAGTCGTCCGTGTCAAATTGTTTTATGTTTCATAAATTCCTACTATTTCCTTTTTCAGTTTGGATTTTTTTTAGTCCCATGAACATTGAAGCGCGCAACCGAGCGAAACTTCTAATTAGTCTAGGGTAGGGCAGGTAGGGTTCATCATTTTTGTTATTAACCTATGAAATAAAGTATTCAGTAAAAGAAAAAGGATTATTTTTTGCAAACACCGAAAAAACACAAACACCTGTTTTCACGAAAAAACAAATTATTGGTTGTTTTTTCTATCTAAGCGACAAGGAACAACGAAATATCCTGCTGCGTTACCAGTCACGCAGCCTACCCGTGTTGGGAATGTTGTTTTATCCACCGGCGTTAATTTTTCCCCGACAGATCAGGCAACCAGAGTGTGAGTCCTGGCAACAAGGGGTTTCTGTCTTTTTCATCCATCGCCTTCCTTTGAGGAAACATTCATTTTATTCAGTTTAATCATTCTCGGTTTAAAGGGTCAAGATTATGGCTCTCCGATGTTTATTATTAAGCTTCATTTTGTCTTCAGTGCTAATTGTGAGCGTGAATTCTTCGGACAGTCTTCATGTCCCTGTTGGTCATTTGAAGCCTTTAGGTTCTCACAGACCACCAGAAACAAAGTTAGTAGATGATTTACAAGAAATGCCATCTCCTCAGGAGTTTTGGACTAAATATGTTCGACCTTCTAAGGCTGTCGTGCTCCGAGGAGCCGCGAAACACGGAAGAGCATTTACTCAATGGACTGATGAATATTTGAAAGAAAAGTTTGCAGATTTGGAGGTTCGCCTTGAAGCAAAGAAAGAAAAGAGCTCAAAAGTACCGATTGGTGCGAAAGGAGTTGGAAGAGACACGATTGGTAAGTATCATCGAAGTTTTTCTGTTTTTCTTTTCTCATTGATTTCGACACGTCATTTTAACCTGAACAAAATAAATCGTTTTCATTAACTTTTATTACGAATACATTTAAATTAATTACTGGCGAACTAAGGGTACAAAATACAGGTGGCTGAGAAAAATAAAGGTTGTAAAAACTAGTGCGAATAAAAAAATAATCCACACGGGGCATTAATTTTATCATATAAGCTTATTGAATATATTTCCAAAATGTACGCTTTCTTAGGCCCTGTTTACAAGCAGGTAGGGTAACCCTAGTACTAGGGTTACCCTAGCAAGAGGTTTATCCTAGCACTCACACATTTCTTCTTATTTTTTTCTTGTTAATGCTCTGCTAGGGACAACTCGCCTACCCGGGACAACTCTATTTTGGCTCCCAAAAGTAAAATATGATCACAATACTGACAAAAACAGCGAATTATGACCCAGAAAACATCAAGTTCTTTCACAGTTTGTCATATTTTTGCCTTGGAAATAAATTATTTTCCAGTTTTGTTATCTGTTCGTGCTTTACTTGCAAGATTACCGAAGGGTAACAAGCATTAAGTTGTCGTGGGCAGTAGGGTTACCCTACCTGTAAATTTTACTTGTAAACCTGGGCTATCTTTTAACCCCCTTGCTAGGGTTACCCTGGCAGTAGGGCTACCCTACCTCCTTGTAGACAGAGCTCTATAAAGTTACAGTGTTAGGTCCATAATTACATGACTGTATACCAAGATGAAGGTTATATAGGGTACTGTTTTTTTAATGGCCATTTTTGTACTGTTATAGTATATGATTCCAAATAGCATGTTTTGCATAGGGCTTTATATATTATGTTAAACAATTAGATTTTGTGCTCAAGGTTTCTATTGCACAGATTTCTATCATGCATAGAAATTGAGAGCGAATAGTCTAATTGTTTTAGGAGGAGGGTGAATAGGGGTATGAAAATCCACTGATCTGTGCCTTTTTTTTGCATAATCTGTCGATAGGCTGAAATTTTTGTTCAAATCTGAAACCACAACCACATCCGAAAAACAGAAGTGTTAAGGTTCAAAGGTAAACTGGTACATGTGAATACCAGTTAATTTCAACCAAATGTAAAGAAGGCAACATGTTTGATGGCTATAACACAATAAAATTCCAATAGCAGTCTCACACCTGAGTTTAAATGAACGTCTTTCGAAAAAAGAAATAATATGGATGAACTCATTAACATACCAACTAAGGCTGAAGAAAGATCTCTAACCCAAATTTCGTTTAGGACTCAAGGTCCGCACATAGCACAGGAGCAATCCGGAATCAGCCTCAAAAATTGCAGCCAATCCACGTTCCACTCTGTTTTCAAAATCTGTCAATCTGCTCGATATTCCACAAAATCCACAATCCATGTGATTTTTTAGGCCAAATCCATCATTCCCAAAACCTATTCACCTCCCTCTTTTAGTATAAATCTACTAGTAATGCAGAATTTTAACTAAATCCTCTTCAAAGACACTTCGAAAATGCTGCAAAAAGTGGCCATCATTTTGTTAACAGGGGTACACTGCTATGCTACTCACTGTCTTCACAGAATAGATAGTGAGTAGTTTAGCTAATTAGAGAACAACACTGATTCGTGGTAGTAGTAGATTTATACTAAAAATGGTTTGCGAGATTGCCACACAAATGACAACAATTCATGTTAATTCATTTGTAGGTTTTCTCCTTCGATCAAGTCTGTACACAGAACTAGTATTTTGGTTTCAAAACATTGTGAATTTTTATAAACTGGTAATTTGCTGGTAAAAAACATTTTGAGCAAGTTACCAAATTACCAGTCTTCACAAATTTATCTTTTGAAAGCAAATATGAAGTTTTCACTTTTTCAGTGAGATCATGTAATTTTTTTGATTTCCTTTTTTGATCTTTTGTTATGTTAAAACATACTTTACTTTTTAGTAAAATCAATATAATTTACCATGGAAATGATAAACAGTAAATTTGGAAATTGTTAGTAGACGTTGAATTTTGTGTGAGGCAGATTTATTTCCTATTTAATGCTTGTGCTACGTGATGACTAGTAAGGAGTGGCTGGGGATGCAAAGGGTCAAAGCACCAGTAGGTGGTCTCTGTATCAAGTTGGGGACCAGAGAGAGGGGGTAGGTGCTTGGACGGTTACTATGGAAACCACTACCATAGCAAAGCCTTTTGCTTAGAGTCACACTGATGAAAACTGGTATAGAGAGAGGTAAGTAAAGGAACAGAGGTCTACAAAAGGAGAGGGAGGGAGGGGTGAAAGTGCGCAGGAAAAACCCTGGGAATAGCTGAGCCACTTACACAGAACAAAATGCTAGGGTGATTGTGCCAGGTGAAACACCTCCCCAACAGGGCTTCTGGCAAAGTTGAAACAAGCCGAGGCCTGGGCACTGCTTTGTTAAACATTAACTTCCCCCAATGAACTTGACACCAAAAAGCACATGTATAATACCAGCCTTTTTAAACTCAAAGGTTATTTGGATATTCTTAGGGGGTGGGGGTCTCAAATTTATGCCAAAATTTTGAGTAGTTTGATGCTAAAATTGGAACAGGAGAGGGGCAAATTAATAAGGGTATCAATATTTTCTGTCACAATACAATGAAATATTCAAAAAGAAACAATACTCTGGTAATTGCTGTATGTTTGATTCTGAATAAATCTAGTCAGATAGATATTTTTTATTATAAACAGTGTAAATTGAAACATTTGACTTGATCCATTTTCATAACAAAGTCCATTAATAAAAGGTATTATTCCAAGGAAGTTGCCATTTTGAAAAAAATTAATAATTACAGTAATTCTTGTGCCTCTGCTAGAATCGTACATAGTCTATTTTCTCTTATTAGTCTTTTTGTCATTCGGTGAACTATCAAATTTTGAGGCTTATCTTGAATTTGAAGGGAAATCTACGCATTGTAAAAAATAATTGTGTTCTAATCAATATGATAACAGCATATCCCTTTTAAGTCTTTCTTTTACCTTTTACAAGCACTTTTTTCTTGCTTGTAAAGGAAACTTCATCAGCCATTACCATGAAGAAAACAACAATCTCTATGTCGTCTCAGAGTTGCCCACCCCAATGTGGCCGGATGTGACAGTCATTCCCCCCCTGACATGTGGCCTTCTGAAGGACAGACTGGTAGAAGTAGACTTGTGGATGAGTGGTGGAGGTACTAAAAGTATTCTTCACAAAGATGCTTACAATGCAATCAACTGCTTGTACAATGGCACAAAGGAATGGAAAATGATTGAGTTCAAGTATGAAGATAAAATATACAAGGCATGGGAGCCTCCAGAAATGGTTGGTGGATTCTCACGCATTAATGTACTAAAAGTTGACTTGTTGAAGTATCCAAAGGTTGCTGAAGTTCCATGGTCATTTGTCACAGTAAATGCTGGAGACTGTCTCTTCTTGCCTAAAAGTAAGGTTCTTAAATATATTGTACCATAGAAATATCTTAGAGTTATATCTTTTTATCAATTTGGTTGTAAAATATACAATATATTTAGTACTGTTAGTAGCTGTTCTATGGTTGTGATGTTGGAGATAAATGCTAGACCTGCTTAAGAATACAGTACCACTCAAAGGTAAGTTGACAGTCCCTCAAAGCTCAATCAGCTCGAAACTCAATTCTGGATCCTAGATTCTCGAAAACTTCAAGGATCGAGGCTCAAGTTGAGTTTTGAGACATTTTGAGGCCATTCAAGAATTAATCAAGTTGAGTTTCGAGACTTTCAAGTAAGAAAAACAAAGGACTTTTGAATCAGGATGCTTTGCAGCCAACCTGTTTTCCTGATTCTAAAATCAAGAAAATCGTAAAATAGGTGCAATTCAGTTCTAAGTTCTGATTATTACAGATATGAAATAATTGATTTTCAGGCCATGATTAACCCGATATTAGTTATAGCAATTCAAAAATCAGAACTCTGAAACTTGAAATCAGAATTTAGAATTCTGAAATCTGAAACCAGAAATCAGAAATCCCAAATCACAATCCCTGAAAATCTGAAATAGACAGTTGAGAAATCAGAAAAATTTGATTTCCGAAATGCCACTTGTGATATCAAGTTCTGACAACCACGGTTTATGCCAGTTTGTGATGTCATTGTTTTGAATATTGAGTCGGTAAAATCATCCACATTTCCCCTCCGGTGGTGGGTAGAGAGATTTTAGTGTTACTTCCGATATTGTTTTTCTAAGTGGGGGAGGGGTGAGTATTTTTTAACTTCCAGTGTCAATAACTTTAGCGAGAAGTAGGGGAGGGGTGAGGTGAAGGTAACATCGGACTGCAATTTCCTGCCTCTTTTAGAAGTACATGTACTTTGAGATGAATCGAATCTTTTCGGTTGCTTTAGTTTGCTGTGACAAGATGTGTGCAATTCCTTCTTTAGGGGCTAAGGAAGAGATAAAGCAACAGTGAATTAGATTTAGCAAATGTTGAAAAACAAATGGACAACCATACTCTTTATGGAATTTCCGCTGCAGTCTTGTTTCACTACAGTGACCCAAGAACAAAAGTTGTTTAACTTGTTCGATGAATAACTTTGAAGGCCGCTGGCTTGGTAATATCTATGAACACTTCTCCTTGAAATTCCATACCGTTTTGTGTGGAAATTTCCTTTGTAAATATTGCTGAATGCCTTTAAAGAAACCTCCAGAGTCAAGGATATTCTTTACCTCTTGCTTAGCCCCCAAAGAAGCAATTGTATTCATTGTATTCATTTGTCTCAAAATACTTTCTAAAAAAGCCAGGAAATTGCTGTCTGACTTCACTCCACCCCCTCCCCCACTTCCCGCTAAAGATATTGACACAGGAAGTTAAAAAATACTCACCCTTCCCCTGCCCAGAAAAATGATACCGGAAGTAACATTAAAATCTCACTACCCACCCCTGGAGGGAAAATGTGGATGATTTTACCGACTCGATATTTTATTTTTGTCGTAAAAGTGAAGCGCCCTGATTTGTAGTAAATACTATTCAAAGAGTCACATTTTTTTCAAGAATTTTTATTCATCTACATGTAAGAAAACATAATTTGAGCTGCACGTCCTCGCGTAAGCAGTGATATCAGTGAATCCATTCCGTGTGGCAAGGCTGAGAGAAACATCAATGCTCATGCACTTGCGAATTATTTCGGTTTCGATTTCGCGCGAAACTGATAAAATCACCAAAAGCAAATTAAAATTCTTGTATGTCAGGCAGGTTTCATAAAGAAAAATGGCTTTTACATGAAGTGTCAACCAGCTTACTCTTTCTCTGCATTTCCATATTTCTACTGTAGCTGTTCTTGGACTAAGAGATTTCTTTCTACTTTCCCTCTTCCCAACTCTATCTTTCTCTTAATGTACAGCATATCTTTCTGCTTTTCCTTTGAATTTTTCTGTGATCTTCATGTAAAAAGCATGTTGTGTCCCCTCAACTGTTTTGTGATATTTCATGGCTTTTACTGTTTTGTGATATTTCATGGCTTTTACATGAAGTGCCAACCAGTTTCATTCAAAACAAGATTAATATTAGCCTATCTTGCTTCATATGACCAAAAACAACAAAGCAAAGAAAGCTGATTTTATCTCCTCCACTTGGCAATGATTCACACAGCGTAACATCCGCGATGTTAAAGAGGTAGTGTCACGCTATTTGGCAACTTTATAAATAGCCAGAAGGTGTCTTCGCATCAATTGAAGTCCAAAAATAATGGTCTAGTTTTGTTGTTAAAGACTATTTAAAGGTACTGACACTGTTTCCTGTCGCCTGTTGCTATGGATGGCAAAGATGGAAATGGATTGAAACTTGAAAAAATTGGCCATTTTTTTCAAGATTTGATGCTATGTCTTCAAAAAATCCTCAAGACATTTATTATGATTAGCCCTTTCTGATAAAATAATTTCATTTGATATCTTCGTCATAGCTTTATAGAAGCATTTTTGTTTATGAGGAAAGCCTCAAAGTAATGATTTTAGCACAGAATTGACCTAAAACAGCAAAATCCTCATGACACTGCTCCTTTAAAGTTCAAGACCCCTTGTAAAATCAGGAATATCATCTAAAATGAAATCAAGCTTTTTGGTTCACATACCAGTAGTCATTTAACTGTAGATATTTGGAGCAGTTCATATAAAAAAAACCCTGACACTTCACAGGTATTGTGAACAGTAAATGCTAGTGCACTCTGTCTCAATATTGTGGTTGTTTTTCCTGTAATGTCCGCGACGGTGCTTTTTTATTCTATTTCTTAAACAGAAATCAGTGAAGTGGGAAAACTTAATAGCCCAATTAACATGTCAGTAGGCATAAACATGTTCATGAATGGAAAACTGGGCAGCTCTTTTTTAACATTTGTTTGTGCTAGATCAAAGTTTCAAAATTGTGTCTGAATGTAACGTCCACGACGGTGGAATTGCCCAATTACAGGAAAGTGTGTATGTGGAATGTTGTATTAATGCCAGTAACGATTATCAATTTTTCTTTTGAGCAAATGGCATAGGCTTTCTTTCCGCTACTCTCTCATGTCTGCTCTACATTCCTCCCTGAGAAGAATGGTTGGACACGTTAATGGCAAACAATGTCTGTGACGTAAATTCATAATTTAATTCATGTGGTGCTTCTGGTCACTGAAAATGTCATCTGGTTACAACCTGGACAGGTCTACATGACACCTGCAGGTTGCTGTTCTCTTTTATAAAATTCTGTTTTCCCAACCTATTTTGTTTAAGAAATTTGAAAACATGTACCATGTTTGTATTGAGTTATATAAACACAAGTGGAAATTTGGGAGAACGAGAAATGCTGTGGGAACATGAGCCGCAGGCGAGTGTTTCCACAGCTTTTTCGAGTTCTCCCAAACTTTCACGAGTGTTTATATAACTTGATACAAACACAGAGTACATGTTTTCTATTTCTTTTTGAAAACACTGGGACAAGAAAAAGGAAAACAACTTGTTAACTTTGATTATCAAAATGTAAATTCTCTTTGCTCGTGCCATCACTACGTCAACAGACTGTGCGTGCTAGTTCTGTGTCTCCATGGAGTTATACAAACCCGATTTTTAACCAATCAGTGCACATGCTTTCTTAGGACTGTTTTCTAAATCACCATATTGCTGTGGAAGAGTTGTCGTATGCATGGGTGTTGTGTTCTATTGAGAAGTTTGTTTTTGAGCCCAGCAGTGCGGTTCAACTGTGGCTTAGCAAACTCTTCATGCATGACAAGATTTCCACTGTGAAGTTGATACCCTGAAATTTGTCACGTACGTTTTGCTAGTTTTGTTTTGCTTTACCCTTTTGCTCATTTAAAAAAATTAATGTTGCCTGGCTTCACCAGAGACTGGTGTCCGTATCCTTATGAAAAGGTAATACTTCTATTTGCCTGACTGTTTTGTCTCTTGAGCTCATCTAACTCTTTGTTGACTTTGTTATCTGATGTTCGGGAAATCAAAGATTCAAATTTTCTTGACCCTGTTGGCTGAAAAACAAACACATCTTGGCTGATGACAGACTTTTCTAGCATTTCTTGTTGTGAATTTTTAAACTTTCGATCTTACTTGTCTTTGAAGAGTCTCCCGTATGCCATTTATAAGTTCCTCATTGTTCACTATCCTGGTACGCAATCCTAACTGAGGAGGTAATTTATGCCCACCAAAATTCCACGGGTGGTTGTCTGATTGGTTAACACTAACAAAAGAATTCTCGCAAGTCAAGCCATGCCTTCAAGGGAGGAGTACAGGCTCATTTCCCAAACAGTGGCTGGTAATTAGGCCTACAAATGGCACTGCATGACTAGTTTTTAAATTGTATTTCATGGCATTTAAATTCACTCAGTCTGTATTTAATTTATTCAGGTTACTATCACCAAGTGAGCTCATATGGTACAAATAATTTAGCAGTGGCGCTGTTATTTTCTCGCCTGGATGGTGTTGATAACATTGATTTCAGTGGTTGTGATGAGGCTATAGGGTTTAAACCTTTGAGTGAAATGGATGTGGACTGGAAATACTCTGGACATGGCAACCTCAGTATGGGTAACACTGATATAGAATCAGTCAGGTATGCTGTCTTCTAGAATGTCTAATCAGCTACTCTATGTATGTATGTATGTATGTATGTATGTGACCTTTATTTAAACACGATTAAAATTAAAGCTACAAGCTTGTGGGGTTGTGTATAAATAAAAAAAACATAAAAATATATTAAAATGGTAGAATCATACTTAATAATAATATTAATAGTATTTACAACGGTATCAGCTAATAGATTATTAATTGTATATAAAATCGGCATTTCTACGCCGCGTAGTCAAGGCGGAGGTAGTGTGGAATTTAAAATCCTTAAAATAATCTTTTGCTCTTATTAGATTTCGGTCTTTCTTGCTCAGGTGCGCAATTCCGTTCTTATTGAGGCAAATAATATTCCACAGAACAGTGCCTCTGTAAGCCAATGAATCCTTCATGAGTCCGTCATGATTTTGTTTGTACTATATCATGAGAAACTTACCAGGGTGCTGTACTTTAGAACAAATACATCCAGGTACTAGACTGATCATTTCAAGCAATTCTATGTCATTGAGTTAGAAAAGACCATTTTTGAAACAATTATTTTAATTTATGTGACCTAGATTCAAACGCAAAGCAAGAACATGACAAATTTTAGTTTTGTTAGAATTGTGGAATTATTTTATTAGAATTTTAAATTATTAGAATTGTAGAATGTATCTAGAGTTATTAGAATTGTAGAATTATCATATTATTAAATATTTAAAATATTACTGTTGTACAAATTTCTGTTTTTAGTGTAAACATGATCCCACAAGCAAACCTATTGCTTCAATTGATTATAATAAAACTAGTTTGTGTGTAAATATAGAATTGTTGTTGTTGTAGTTTTTGCAGAGTGTAAGCAACAGAGCAAAAAAAAATGCATTATTTTGTTTTCTGAAACTGTTTGAAACTTAAATCATCAAATAGATGCTAACTGACATAACAATCACATCTGTTATGCAAGACCATGTAAAGTGAAACTTCCTGAGAGTGGTGAATCGTTTGACTTGATATCTAATAATTATTAATATTAATATGTACTTTCTTGTAGGGAAGGTATGCTTGAATTTTTCGGAAGTGATGAGAAATTGGATAAGGCTGGAATTCAGATGAAAGCTCAGGATTCACTAGAGTTTGAACAGGTAAGTCTAATGAGTAATTATCCTTATTTAATTGATCAGGTGATCACTATGAAATGTTGTCAGATAAGTTGATTTATAATTTGTACATGCAATTTCGTAAAAAAGCCTGATGTTTATTTATTAATGGACATCTGAAAATCACAGCTCTTCCACATTCTTATTAAATCATCATCATCATTATTATTTATATTATTATTTTTTCATGTCCCTCAGCTTGGTCTTTTTGCTGGCACTGTTCTTGTACCTGAGGGCAAGCTATGACCTGTAGCCTCAGGCCTCAATTACTTTTCTTAGTAGTCTTGCTGTTCCTAGTAACATGTCTTTCTGTAGGAGCGCTATCTTTGTTGTCACTCCAGTCATCTTCAGATGACTGGCTAGCTTTCCAGATACAATCCCCAGTCCACCAATTACCACAGGGACAACCGTCAACTTAATATTGGAGAGCCTTGTTAACTTCTGTCTCAAGTATATTTCTCTGGCTACTTTCTCCATCTCTTTTCCTATAGATGCTTTATGCATTGGGGCATATCGGTCAGTCACTAGGTGCAAATTATCTACTTTGTGGCTCATGCTTTAACTGACATCATTTGTAATTAAGCTTTTGAAGTCAGTAGTCACTAAGTCTTGAAGAAATGCAGTTTTGTTAAAGTGAGAGAAGTCTTGAAAGTACCTGCAGTAGCTAGGCTCATTCAAATTACTTATAAAGTGCTAGCCATAGTACAAAACACTGGAAAGTTGTCAGAAATATCAACAAGGCAGATTTCCGCTTTGATTACTTTTTCAAGTGTGTTGGTATAAATGTTGTCAATAAGAGATGAGGTGTGGTCCATTGTTCTAGTTGCCTTCATGGTAATAACTGGCATGAAACCCAGCCCCAATAGCATACCTAAATACCCCGATGTTTGTTTATTGTCTTTGTATCATAGAAAGTTTTTTAAGGCATTGAAGTTCTACCCAGCACTACTCAATTCCATCAGATGGAAGCCTCCTTGTAAATTCTAAGTCACTAGAGAGATACAGGCCTATGCCTCCTGTCTGAATTTTTGAACAACGTTCTGAAAACTAGTAATATTTCTATGTGATCCTTTTCTCCAATTTTATGTACACATCTCATTCTTTTGATAGTTTTCTTTTCCCTTAAATATCCTGAGAAACATACTAATTACTGGAGGCGGACTAGAAAACCCTTGGTTCCTTCAGTCTTCAGACTCATATTGTACATTTTCTTTTGTTTATATTAATTTTAATTATCAATAATTCTAATTGTAACAGTATGGTGACATCGATGATGAAAAACACTGGTTGCTTTCCCTATCCATCAGCAAAATGTCTGGTGTCTGTGACTGTATCTCTGCTGAAGCAAGTCATTCAAATTCTAAGCTCTTCTCAATTTTATTCACTTCTGTAAACTACATTTTGCTTGCTTTTTTTACGACCTTATTACAAATAGTATTGTCAATAGTTTTGTATTTTATCATGTATAGTTTTGAATTTTATTAAAGTGAAAAAGAAAACCCTTACTTATGACTGTAGCAATTAGACTTAATCCCAAATAATTGCTAAATGCAGTGTGTAAGCATTGACATGAATTCAGAATGTGGTTTCTTTCTTGTTTAGATGGGGTTGCATAGTTATGTTGAAGGTGTTAAACAGAATGCTTTATTGGTCAGTATGTACATTCAAGTGCAGTCATAATTAAATTTCAATATGCACAAACAATAACTGAACATTTTTTTACTCATTTTCTCTGGCTCTGAGAAGTGTTGATCTCGAAGATGGAGATTCCTTCATTGAGGTTCACAAGGTCATTTCAAAATTAAAATGTCAGTAGCAGTAGTATAGGTCGTAAAACAACATCAACTAAAATCTAATAACCCCTAACTTCTTTTCTTATTCTTTTTCCACGTTCTCTTTTTATTAGCTTATTCACTTTTTCCTAGCTTTCTATTTTTCTATTTTATGATGAATAAAAACATTTGTAACACTATTGATAGACTGGCCTGCCTAGACTAGTAGTAGCTACATGTATCAGGGGCCAGTCCAATTATAAAGTGTAAATTAAGAAAAAATTTAAAAAAATGTTGTCTTGATTGATTGATTACTTACTGAGCATAACGGCTACAATAAGCCCTCAGGTTGTTTATTTGATAATCTCAGCAGTAGCTTATGACATACCAGATGGCTGCATGTAGTTCTGTTGAAAATAAACACACGCACTGATAATCACGAATTTAAATACTTTCTTGAGAGAGCATGCAGCAGTACAAGAACAACAATAACATCATTAGCACCAAAGCAAATGGAACAAAAGCAAATGGAGAATAAAGAGAAATATGCTAGTCAATTTACTTTTAAAGCACACAGGGTGATATGTACTGGCTAAGCTTCCTTTTCAGTTGAGTCATTTGAAGGATAATGAATGTTTTGTAAATAAATGGAAATTCCATGTGAGACTACCTCTATAGGTATGGGAATCGAGTTTAAGAATGTCGAGCATTATCTAGCCAGTTACATTTAGTTTCTTAATTTTATAGGAGACAAATGAAGAACACTTTAGCTGATTTCATGATGGTTTCATGGTGGTTTTGTTTTATGCACAAATCTTGTCATATATCTACAGTCACATCATTAATATGTGACCACCTCGTTATTTCAGGCGCTTTTGTTAAGCCCATTGGAAAGGCTGAGTCAATAATTAATATTTCCACTCTAATAATAGTGACAATTTTGGTAGTCCTTTGTCGGGCAGATCAGTGGGGTTCCTCTATGCATGGTTCCAGATATTAAGTTTCAGTTTAAAGGTATCAATAATCAACAGGTCAATAAATCTGAACCTCAACAATAATTTTATATGAATTTGACAGGTCAGGTCTAGTACGTAACTGATCTTGTCAATTTTGATTCAGGCCTGTGACTCCAATTCTCTCTTATCAGGACTCTAAATAAATATAACATCATTCTGTAACCTTGGATACTATGATGATCACATGAAAACATGATGTCATGCTCATCTATGAAAGCTGTGAGTAGTTTGTCATTAGGTAGTTCGTGGTTAGCAAGGTTTCCACGAGAGACTGGTCATTCATAGGAAGCTGCTAAGTAATTATCTAAGACAATAAGCTCCACATTAATCATTACAAGTATTACTTGTAAAATTTATAATAATTTCTTTTGATTTGCAGATGTTTGATTGGCTTAGCGGTAACGAAAAAGGGTTTATAACTAAAGATGATGTCAGGAATTTAAGTCGTGATGAGATGAGGGCCCTGGTTCTTAAGTTTGAAGGAACAGATGTTAGTAACACCGAGGAGGCAGAATATGGGGTGGTTGATGTGTCACAAGTGAGGTAATACTCATGGTGTGTTCAGTACAACTCTCTGCTAATAATGTTTGGTGTTTTGCTGGATAGTGAAGAATATTATTTGAAGACTTGAATGATTATCACTTTTATGTACACAACTTGAGCAGTTGTGAAAAGAATGCCAGAATCCTTCATCTACATGTGCTTGCATTACATGTAAAATTATGCTTAAGTTATCTACTAAATAATTGCTGTGATGTGTTCCTGGATGCAACTACTTACCAAACATTTACAAGGCTGTAGCCTGTTCTCTCCTAAATGGTGATGTGATATAGACCAATTTTGGGAATTTGTATGTTCATTTGCTATGTGTACTAACCGGATGTGCATTTTTTTGTACCGTGCTAGGGATGTACTTGAAGAGCTTCTAGTTCATGACGGGCATGTGGTTAAAGACAAGTTTATCAATGCTTATGCTGAGGTAACTAAGAGTTATCAGCTACTCATATACACATGTGCAGTGTCATTTTACTTTTTAAAAAAGTTGTTTAAAATAACCAAAAATGGTGGCAAAATTAGATAATGAACCAAGAAGGAGCGAGAAGGCTTGATATTGCGCTCAGAGGGGTAACAGGTCGTTTCGCCCAACTTTAAAGTTGTTTCGTTATAAAAAAAGTAATTTGGAATTTGGAATAAAATGTCACCTTTGTAATATGAGGTTGTTGGTGACGTTTTAAATTGTTCATTTCACTCCTCCCCATATATATATCTTTCCCGCCCAAGCCATGTTGATGATGCGCCGGTTCATCGATTTTACCTGTAGAGTATCAATTTTTTTTCAACCATTTATTGCTTTCTAAATCGTATGACAAAAATTTCGGGCGAACTAACTTTTGGTCGGGGCGAAACGATGTAATTTGAATCTTTAGGCTAAAAGTTGGAAAACTAAAACTCATTACAACTGTTTTACATGATTGCCGTGTGGGAATCCGATATCTCAAATACCTTTTTAATACCCGTTTGGGGCGAAACGACCATAATTCCGCTGAGGGATTCCTTTGAATTTTGTTCAGCAGACATGAATAAACAGGCTAAATCTTTAAGAATGTGCATGTTTACTAGGTTGCTAACATACAGAATGGAAATTTATAAAGCGGTCGCATTTTTCTTTTAATATTTTTTTTTTGCTTCCCCAACACAGGTGATTCAGGGAACAAAAGCCACTGCAGAGATTGTAAGTAAAACAAGACATTAATTATAGATGAGAGGGTGTGGAAACTGTTTGTAGCTAGTTCGAATGGTCTCTGTTCCCCAATCCTGAACTCCTCGCTTTTGTTGCTGTTTTAAATCACTTTTTATGACAGCTTTTCTTTTCTTATTTAATAAATAACCTTTTCACGGTTAGCTTTGGGCATTTGCATTACAATAAAATCTAGCATGTATGCGAGGCAATTTCAGGCTATTTTGTAGTTTTAGCACGAAATTGCCTCGCATGCATGCTAGATTTTATTGTAATGCAAATGTGGAAGGCTAACCGTGAAAAGGGCTATTCTCTACCCTCGACTCAAATAGCTGACTTTTTCTCGGAGTTGCTGGGGGTGGAGGGAGGGGGGGAGGACGGGTAGTATGATGGGGAGGGAGGTAGAGGATGGTTACATTACGAATTGAGCCATGCATTACTTGTGATATTGGTCACTGTAAGATGTTTTTTTATGCGTGTCATAAACAGCTTGTCATTATGATACCGTAACTTGTCGTTAACTTTAATGACAGATTTTTGATAAACTACGCGACGAAACCAACACTTCAGACCAGGTTACAAAGGAAGAAGTGCAGAGAAATCTTCGTCGTGCTATACAGCGGTTCTTAGACTGGGCAAAAGAGCCAGATTTTCCTCCAGGAATGGACAGCCCAGAACCAAATGACGCTTATATAGAGGATGATAATGATGATGAGCTGGAGGTGTCTGAAGAAACAACACCGGAAGACCGAAGGCATGAAGAGCTGTAGATTGACGGCTAAATAAAATATTTAGTTTTAACGAGATGTAAAAAAATTAAGTTACTAAGTTTAAACAAGTTGTTTAGTGAAAAATGACTTCTTTAGTGTTAGTGTATTAGCCACTGCAAATTGTAAATAAATCAAAACACATTAGAAATTGATCAGAATCTTGTTAAGAATCTCAGTAGCTGATATGACAGACCAGTTGGCTATTTTACAAAGTGTGATAGCAGAGGTGAACTCAACACTGCTGAGAAAAAAACATCAATATAGTTACAGGGTGGAGGATTCAAGCCATAGGCCTGCCGATTGAAGACCAAGCGCTCTAACGCGCTCGGTCACATCCCCTTCTCTTTGGTACAAAATCAAGTTTAGCAATAGGACACTTCTTCCGTGTTCACAAAGCCTCATCAAAACACGAATTGAAGTCCGAAATCGTTATGCATAAGTTCAGCTAACTTTTGAGAAGTTTCCGCTCTCTTTCTCTCCTCAAGTGTTCAGATGAGGCTATGTAAGCACGGAAAAAGTACTCTATTGCTTTTATAAAACATTTCTCAAAAATGTGTGCGAACTCTCATTTGAACACAGCTATCGACCAATGATAGTAACATCGCAATTATTTTATAAATATGGGTTATCGACCAAGCGTGAGTGACGACATGAGGATGACCTTGATGGTAGTACTAGGGTTTACATGCTCAAGACCTGTGTAACTACAACGCGCAGGCGCGACGCTGTAAAGTTCCATGAAGAGTTCATGAACTGTTTTCATGAATAATAGAAGAGTCTCTTCTATTATCCATGACTGTTTTTAAGGTGACCGAACACAGTTTCGCGCGCGCTCTTGCTAACGCAATTCAGCGCGCACACAAGGATTGCAACATCAAACATGCCGTCAATACAGCGATCATCTTATTTGCTTAATGTCCGCGCTATCTGTATTTTTTTCTTTGTAATTGAACACAGTATACTTATGGTTTTACTCTTTTATTAAAGGTAACGAGGCAAAGAACCCAGCAATTCTCAGGTTTTTTACTCGTTTCTACAAGAACCCAGTTAAATGTGGCGCATGCACCTTATCCAATAGAAATCGTACAACTCAGCAGTTCATAGTACGCGCTTCTGGAGATAATAGACCATTTTACAGTTGTCGGCTTAGTGACCTGGCCTCTGAATGGCAGCGAGGCTGGAGTTGACCTTGTTTTGATACAGACCTCACTGCTTTTATTGTGCAAATCAAGTTGTTCTTATGCAAACTAATTGTCATTTACTTGAGAAAAGCTGAGAGGTCTGTATCAAAGCAAGCTCAGCTTCAGCCTCGCTTGCATTCATGGCCAGATAACTAAGCACACAACTGTAAAGTGGCCTATTTGATAATTTGGTATTTGCGGCTTTATAATAATCTTTTGTCTTTGGAACCTTATTGTCATGTCCTGCCTTCTTTGTATGGATCAAGGCATTTTTCTCTACGATCGTAACGTAAGAATACAAAATTCCGTCGGTCCAAATCACCGCCCATGCGCAGAGGAATTCTTGTCCTAAAAGTACTTTGAACACATGAGTTGCATCAGGCTATATAGACAAGGTGAAACCATTTGTGACTTTTTTTTGCAAAACAAAGCCATGAAAATTCAATGGCTTAAAGTCAAAACACGAAGTGACTTTGCGAAACATCACAAATAGTACTTGTACAGTTGTGCGCGCGGAAAAGTGTTTGGAAGGAATTACGTAATTCATTTTAATTCATTTGTTACGTAACACTCTTTATTAAATGTGCATAGAGCTGGAGGACCATAGAGGGTAATTCAGGGTCAAAAATCAACACGGACATGAGCGAGAGTGGGGAAGCAAGTGGTCCTCCCATTCAACAAGAAAGCGACAGGGAAAGTGATGAAGATAGTGATAGTGATTTTAACCCTGAGGAGATTGAAAAAGAGATATTGGGAGTAAGAAGCTTGTTACGAAGGCATTGTGGTCGTCATAAGGTATTAACGAAATTATTTAATGATCTGAAAGGGTAGAATACATAAGACAAGTGCTCCTCATCGAATCCAAAGCAATAAATTAGTTATTTAAAACTCTAAATGCATCCCTGAACAGCTCTATTCAAACACTAGCCTGAAATTTTCCAATTCAATTACTTTGTGAAATCTCGTGGCTGAGCAACTGATATAATAAAAATTAACTCATGCTATATTTAGCAATTAAAATTCTTTTGTTTTGCGACGAAATACGTTTTTAGAAACTTTTTCCAACTTGAGCGCTCAATGTGGACAGGGTAACATGTAACACAAGGATAACATGTATACGAAGTTTTTAACTCCTTTCATTATTTAACATGTAACGCGTGCAGTTGTATTAATGCCAGTGCTATTAAACAACTAGACCTTTAGCCCGCAAGGGCTACGGATCAATATCATCCAACTAGTCGGGCAGAAAAGGCAATAATAAAGTTAGGAAATCCAAGTTCAAGAATTATTTAGCTCGGAATAAAACGAGAGAAAAACCGAAGAATTTCGCTACACGAGGTCTGTTCCTTATTGTCCTCTAGTAGTCTTGTATTTGCATTAGCCCACTAGTTGGGTGATACTAAAAAGTATTATCACAACGAGGGATATCTAAAATTCCCTGAAAATTGCACAAGCCTCATAGGGTCCTTTAAGCGAGTGAAATCTAAAATTTGATCCGTTATTAAAATTAATTGCTCAATCTTTATATGACTGAGAAAGTTACAAAGGTGCCTGCATTTATTTAACCATAAAGTTGCCTGCTCTTAGCCAATCACAGCGAAGTAATTTTCTCAGTCATATTTTGACTAGCTTATAACATCCTACAATATAATCATTATATGCTATCGGAGGATAGCTGAAGAATCATAATGACACGACACAGAAATAACTCGGGGACTACAAAGGAAGAAGAAAAGTGACCGCTAAAATTACCTTCCGTAAGATATCCTTGCGACTTATTGGAAGGAAAATAGTTTCTAGCTTCGCCCACAGGCATACACAAGGGAAAAATATAATTTTATATCTCATTGAAAAGGAGTTATGAACTGAGCCACTGGCACATTTCTCTTTTCATACAAATTCCGATGTCGAATAACTAACTGTATCAGCGAGTTACATCCCTGTGAAGAACGTTTTATGCAACCATTCAGGGACGTAGCCAGAAAAAAACTTATTACTGAGGTAATGTCCATGAAAAACTTATGATTGAGGCCGGTCGTTCCATGGTTGAGTTCTCTTCCTAGGCATTTAGATTGTTTGCGATGACTATACGCCAAAAAGCGAAAGAAATGACGGAGGCAACAGCCTCGTTTGGCCTGTTGCTAGCCACCTACCTGAATTACCTCTCATAGCTTGGTGAGGTATCGGATCGGGTACAAACTGGGAAACAGACGGACAGTCCAAACAAACAAAGAAACAAACAATTAAAGAGTTATTTATTGTCTATTGAATATTTACTAACTAGCAAATGTAAATCACTCCTTGTACAGAATGTGGCAAAGTTGAAAAATGAACACGAACATTGGTTGACGGACGGAATGGCAATGTTACAAAATCTTGAAGGTGCTGACATAAATGAAACTATAAACTTGGTTAACAAGGCAGAAGAAGGCGAGCGAACTCGCCGAATGTCAATACCTTTCTCCGCTGACGTGGAAGAAACAGAACTTGACATCACTGTCCAAAGTGGCCAGTTATCGAATGTCCATCAGGAACTTTTACATCTGTTTGCTATCCATGATGTAAGCTCTGATTTTAATGTATTTTGTTCTCTCTCTTTCCTTCCGAATGATCAGTCACTCAGTCTGTTCTCCCCTGGGTCAGTCAGTCAGTCAGTCAGTCAGTCCGTCTGTTCTTCAGTCCGTCTCTGTCTCTCTCACAAACTCACTAATGAAATAAAAACCAATCTTTTATGTTCCATTGCTTGCCTTGCAGTATGAATATTTTCGTCAGCAAATATGTGAATTTATCATTCGACTAATTCAACCCCTTCTATAAATTGGCAGTACACACCACTTCTTTATGCGCAGACAACTGTCTTTTTGCATTTGAAGCGACACACAGTACAACCCCGAGAAAAAGGAGCGAAAGGAGAGCCAACAACATATATGTATCAGACCGTTGAAGAAGCAATGAAAGTACAGCTATATTCTCTTACCTCTCGTTTATCTCCTCTGTCATATTTGGAATTGTTTTGTCTCTGTTTTACAGATCAAAACTTAAATTTCTTGTCTCTCATACGATCCACCCTTTTAAAATTCCTTTCCCTTATTACCGTTTCAGGCAAAATTTCAAATGGACTGTGAACGTGATCGACGAACTGTGGAAACAACAAAAAATCAAATGCATGAAGAATTACTGAGAAATATGGCACGGCAGAAAGCTCGACAAGAATTTGAGCGAGAAAGAAAAAGAAAGATTGAAGAGATGAAAAAGTTGACAGAAACGATAAGCGAAGAAGGAATTGCCATGGCCGAAACCAATGACAGGCTGAACCACGTACATGCTGATTTGAAAAACGCTTTTAAAATGATGCGGGTAAGTCAGTACTTAACAAAGACGGGAAATTAGCCGTTTATAGCTTCACGGTTTTCACCACAAAGGGCATGAAGTTGGCGAGGAAGCCAAAATAGAAAACATGGTTTATATCGTTACGCTTCCCGATTACAGGAAATGCAGGTGGCGTGTTACTGGATAACAGGGGAGTAGCGAGCAGGGATGGCGAGATTATGACTCGACAGCGTTCGTTCCTCACCAATGTGGCCTGGGTTCGATTCCAGCCCAGTGCCATAACTTTAGTTTGAAGTTGGTTCTCGCGTTGCTTGTGGGGTTTTTCTCCGGGTCCCCCAGTTTTCCCCCAAAATCGAAGTTTCCAAATTTCATTTCCACCAGGAAGGAACACCCACACGAAAATCAGCTAAAGGGCTGATGTGGTGTTCTCTCTCAATATTATAGTTTATTTTATCTGTGCAATGGCTAAGATTATGATGCCCTCAAATTCGAGTTTGTTAGCAGGGGCAATGTGCTACTGAAATTCTTTACAACTTTTATACTCAGTGAATTTGTAACTAATATAACCAAGGATTGAAGACTATGTGCTATCATGATACAACACAACACAAGAACCAACAATTGCAAGGCAAGATTCTTTTCCCCGAATATTTTGTTCTAACAGGGTAAACTCGGAAAAAAAAAGATTGGGAATCAAGAAAGAGGTTTTTAGATGAAATATCGACGGCGTTTTTCTCCGGCTGAAGGAAAGTGGTCAGAAGTTGGTCGGTGTTGTTAAGACGAACCACCGCTGAATTCACAGCCCGGAGGGGAATTCAATATAAAAAAAAACACGGCGAGTGTTCGTCGGAAAGTTTCAAAAAACACCTTAGTGGGCGTGGCTTGAATTTTTTTCTCCACTAAGAGATAGAGATTCTTACATAGCACATCATCTCCTGTCATATATTTTTTGTTCAATACACTAAAAGGTATCGCAAAAGCTGCCGCTCTGGACCTTTAGAGGCTAAACACCATAAGAGGGAACAAAACTGCGTTTTATATATACTCAGCAAGATTGTGTGCCCCTTGTGGTCTATGTCTTAATGAAGGGCGGAGATTTTAGCTGTTTCCTCCTTTCAGGATGCTAAAGCGGCAAAAGAAGAAAGTCAGCGCGAGAAAACCGAGGACTTAAAGGAGATGATGCTTCAAGAGATAAGACGAAGACCGCAAAAAAATGAGAAAGAACTCATAGAACAAGAAAGAGACAGAAGAGCTGAATTATATCAAAAGCAAATGAACGACAGACGAGGTTCAACCGATATACTGTTAGAGGTGCAAGAACAGCTGCTGAAAATATTCTCCAAACTCAAGGTTTGTTAAAATCAGTTCACTTATCCTCCACCTGAATTCAAAACCTCCTTGTAAGCAATCAAACAACTTTACGATTTATCTGGGCTTGAGTCGTTCGGTCAAAAACTAAGGTAATGTGGCAATTAACGCTCACAGGGCTGTCGCCCTTGTTCTATTGCCAACGAAGCTTTCTAGTTTACGCAACTCGAGCCTTTGTTTATAGCGTAAAACCAATATTGAAAGGCTGAAAAGGATCAATTTAAAATGTAATCCATGTGCTAGAGGTTAATTCTGGTGTATAAAGCATCTTATACCAAATTTAAAATTAACATTCAAGAAACAGAAAACATGCATGTACCGTAGCTATCGAGGTTCAGTAGGAATCCACCGTGTTAGCGTTTTATCCCTGGGGTACCAGGGATGGTGCAGTGGTGAGAGCGCTCGCCTGCCACCATTAGAGAGCTTAAGCAGGCGAGTTTTTGAGAACATTTCACGTGCCAGGACCGTATTCACTCACAGATTTTTATGCTACTCCTCTCTAATGGATAAAAGATTCTTAGCAATGTAAATATGGTTGTGTGAGGGCAAGTTAAAAGTGAAAACAGCTCACTTCCGGTTACCGTCCGCGTCCCAAAAACGCGCGTGCTTAAGCTCCCTAATGTGTCCGGGGTTCGATTCCCAGACCCTGCATCATATGTGGGTTGAGTTTGTTTTTGATTCTCTACTCTGCTCTGTTCCGAGAGGTTTTTCCCCAGGCACTCCGGTTTTCCTCTCTCCTTAAAAACCAACATTTCCAAATTCTAATTCAATCCTGGAATGCACGGACATTTCTAAACGAGTTCTTGTGACCTCCTTGGTGCTCCGTGGGTAAACAAATTACATTTACATTTACATTTTTTTATCACAAACACCGTTCGCTGATTGGCTGCACTATTTACTATCTGTCAAGTAGCTTGACAGTGTGCGCTTGTTATAAAAATCAAGGCGGATTCTCTGAGTTTTCTAAGTGTGAGAGGCAGCGCTATCGAGTGGTTAGAGCGCCAGACCGTAAGTCGCGGGTTCAAAATCCCGTTCTGACCGCTACCTAATGTTGTTCTCGGTAGCCCCTCCAGCTGGGATTCTGAACCTAGTTATGTTAATTTGATTGTTTAGTTATCATTAGCCAATTCGGAAAATACCATAATATTCTTTAATTTGTTTATCTACCCAAAATTGTGATTAGGCATTGTCTTTGTTTTCTCTTGGGACCATTGTAAGTCCCAAGAGAAACTGGACACAATGCTTATGCAAAATTTGGGTAGACAAACAAGTAATATTATGGTATTTGGATAGACAAACAAAGAATATTATGTTTTTTTCCGAAGTGGGGAATTGTCTGTTTATATTGGACCTGAAAAGCCCCAATGGGGGAGTGGCCAATCAAGTTTACATTTTTACATTTTTTCACAAGCTTTGTCTGTGAAGAGGATTTAGATACAGTTTTGAACAACTAGCAGATTTATACTCTAACAATTAGATTATTCGCTATTGATTTTTATGCGTGATACTTGACTCGAGTTGCGCTCTTGTCACGATCGCGTGAGGGAAATTTCGAGCTCATAATCTAATTATTTAATAGAAACACGAGTGGAAGTTTGGAAGAACGAGAAATGCTGTGGGAACACAAGTCGCAGGAGAGTGTCTCCACAGCTTTTTCGAGTTCTCACAAACTTTCACGAGTGCGCCCTCGGCAATTGTTTAATGTAAATGTACTAGCCGTCCAAACTTTATCTAGATCCTCTACACAGACACTTCGAAAACGCCCAGACTCATATTGTTAACAAGCGCACACTGCTACGCTACTCACTATCTATTTAACAATTATTCCATGAGCGTTGGATATGAGATGATAGATAGCCAACGAGGCGCGTATCGCCGAGTTGGCTATAATCTCATATCCAACAAGCGCGAGTGGAATAATTGTTTTATTAAAAACGCCCCCAAAATATAGAAAACTAGACTACAATAAAAACAAAAAGGCCTAAAAAATCATGCATACGCTCGACATTTTTGTAGACCATGGTATAATGGCTTATATACCATGATGCCTTAGCCAATGAAAACTCTCGAATTGCATTATCCAATGATCCAGTTTTTAATAAATAACAATTATTCCATGAGCCCGCGTTGGATATGAAGTGATAAAATAACCAACGAGCGCGTAGCGCGAGTTGGTTATAATCACTTCATATCCAACAACGGCGAATGGAATAATTGTTTTAGTAAATTCTCAAACCGGGTTTTGCCGCCGATTTTTATTTCCACAATTTTACAAAGCGAAAAATTTTAAACTTGGCGCACTATTTTCCATATGACGTAAAACTCCGACTATTAGCTCATAGTCGGAGCTTCTTTAGCCAATTAAAAAGCTAGAAATGCAATAGTCGGAGCTGAAAATTTACTAACACAGATTAGTATAAATCTACTAGCGTTCTATCAAGAATGCCGTTCTCTGATTGGCTACGCTACTCACCATCTATTTTATTTCTTTGTGTTTTCGAAGTGTCTGTAAAGAGGATTTAGATGAAGGTTTTGAACGACTAGTAGATTTATACTAAAACAATTAGATTATTCGCTCTCGATTTCTATGCGTGATAGAAATCTCGAGCTCATAATCTAATTGTTAAATAGATAGTGAGTAGCTTAGCCAATCACAGAACAACATGCCTGATATAGAACGCTGGTAAATTTATACTAATACGTGATTCTTCAATAATAGGTAGAAGCCTCAGTGAAATCACGCATAGAAATAGAGAACGAATAATCTAATTGTTTTAGATAAATTTACTAACCGTTCGAAACTTTAGATAACTCCTCTTTACAAGCACTTCAAAAACGCAAATAGCGGCCATCAGAAACAAACGCACACTGCTAAGCTTCTCACTATCTACAACAGAATAGTGAGCAGCGTAGCCAATCAGAGAACGGCATTTGTAATAGAACACTAGTAGATTTATACTGTTACAAAATAGATACAGCATTAAAATAATATGAAGTGATTTTTATTCCTTGAAGAGGGAAAAGAAGGTAAAAAAGACTGAAATTAAACAGCATCAAGAGGACAACAAGGTGCGAATGCAGGAAGAGCTGCTAAGGAAGTCCCTCCAGAAGGTTGTGTCCATACAAGAAGCGCAGGAGAAGGCTCGGAGGATCATGGAAACCAAGAGTGATATTGCTGATGGCGATGACGCAAAAACCAAGGCTATCGACATGTTGATTGATGTTCAAAAGCAGCTACTGGATGTCTTCGCTATATCAAAGGTAGGTGATGGTTTTCCCAGGGATCGACATGCACTGTTTAAAAGAGGGTTATTCTCACTGGCCTCCAACAATAACCAATCAAAATAAAAGATTTAAAGTAGTGCAGTTTAACCATCTCTCACTCTTCTAGTTCGATATTTTCGGCGACAAGGGACAAAGCTACGCCATTCCTTATGTTTCACATTCTTCTTGAAAGTCTTAAAAGTATGCCACTTCGCATTTTAATTGTTTTTCTTGCTTAAAGTATTAATTTTGTAAGACTAAATAACTTTTCATGAAAGAGCACCATGATATATTTTCAGACATTGCCAACAGTTTTCTTTTCAAGCATGAACAAACTGAGTGAAGAGAGTCTGACTCACCTTTTAGGTTTTCTATTGAGGGAAGTTTTGAGACTAATATGAATCGTGCTTTAAATTTGGAAAGTGGTTCATCTTCTCAGGCTCAGGATGTTAAACAGCGAATGAATCATCTGAAGTTAATGAACTGCCGTAAGAACATGCTGCGAGAGATTAGAAGCAGGAGAGTGGACCGAGAAAACATCAGCGGCTTCATGTAAGTTACGCATGCGTAGACGAATCTCTTAAATAATAATTAAGTACTTATATAGCGCATGATCCATAAATAGATGATCTCAGGCGCTTAAAATAAAAGAAATTAACTCTCTTCTTCTTTTCAAACAGAACATTAAACGTTATATATTTTAGATATTTTTTAGCTTTAACATTTTAATCTATCTGACTTTTTAACATTTTTAACCTGCATTGTATTATTATTACTATTACGCATTCATTATCCAAGATTATTATCATTTCCTTTTTTAATTGTTTTACAGGGCCTCACTGAATATCACTCTTTGTGAAGTGAGCTCCCTGTATTATCATTATTATTATTATTATTATTATTATTATCATTATTATTAAAACATATGTCTAATGGAAGCGAAGTTTCGTTCATTAGCTAACACGGAAGAATACTCACTCGCAATATAAATTTGTATTCAAAATCTTTAGTTTTTAATTCTCTTATACCTTTTCTTCTTAAGTACTATTTTTTTAAAAATAGTACTTAGAAATGAATATCTCATCCTCTTACAATTTGAACAATTGTTAGTTTTATTTATTGTTACAGTATTGTGGCCGTATAGTTCAGGAGCATTGGAGTTTCTAGCTAATATCATACCACAGGGGCGTAGCCAGCATTTTTGCATAGAGGTGTTCCTACTGTAGTATTGGTGACCCGATTCAAATGGCAATCTAGCACCGGAGGCCATCTTTGGGAGGTTTAAGGAGGTCTGGGATATGCTCATCCCGAAAACTGTTGTATTTTAGTTTCTCAGAAATTTCCACAATCTCAGCGGCGCCAAAATTAACCAGATTTCTGAGAGGGAACATTGCAAATCTCACTCCCTAAAGAGGCAGTCATTAAATTCAAAAGGGATAAGTAAAAAGTTGTTGGATACGTTACATTCTTCATGAATTACTGTAGTCTTTGTAGTTATTTACCGTTCACTCAGCTAAGATATCCACAAGGAGGCGTCTTGGATGCTCTCGTACAAAAATGCCAATTGTTTTATTAACGTTTATTTGCCTGTTGTAATGGTGTGCATTAGGGTGCAGACTCTCGCTTGCTGCATGGTCATGGTTGCCTTCAAGTGAGTTGGCACAATGTGTTAAACAATCGTTCACATTCTACAGATGTGATTGGCAATGCGTGTGTATGTTCGGAAAAATTCACTGTCACATCCTTCCTTTTGAGCCATTTGTCAAGTCCGCGCTGAGCCATTTGCGCCGCCAATGGAAAGGCCCACATAAAAAACCTGTGGTGATGGTAGGTCATTTGTACAGTCCTGTAAAGTAGCTTGTACAGGGTTTTCTTCTCGAGAAACTAGTAAGGGTGAAAATAGGCACAGAAGCGAAAACGTCGCAACATCATTACTGGAGTGAAAGCACGTGTCCATCTCAAAAATAAGATGGTCCATTAGAGGAATTATGAGCGCTTTTTAGTAATCCTTCGGTGTTTCCTAGTTTCGACATTGCTTTGATGGATCATGCTGTTACCGACCAACAACGCGCGGCATAGAAGGCTTAATGTCTGCTTTTCTTGCTGCGGTAGAAGCCATGCTGTACCAAGCCGTGCAATATTTCTTTATGTCTCCTCTGATATCTTCTAGCTGACTCTTGAAATCGTATGCTTGAAAGACATCGATGTCTCGCTTTTGAAGCTTGATAATGAGTGGCTTCAATCGTCGTAACAGCTGATTATGAATCCAAAATTGGATACTACATGCAATAGGCTGTTTGCCTTGCTTTTGCTGTCAGTGCCCCAGTTTCAGACAGTTTCCCATGATTAATTTGCAAACAGCCGTTCATTTAAAACTTCTAATGCTCTTACTATAGATAGGAAAAGCGCAAAGTAAACTTCACGGTCTTCAAGCCTTTCAACCCACCGACACATGTTGAGACACAAGTTGAGCAAAGTTGTCTTGCTGGGCCCGGGTGTTTCTTTCCCAATTATACGGCTAGCAAAAGCTTTTCAGGCTTCGGTGAATGCTCATGAAAAAAAATTCAAACTTCATTGTAAGTTCTAAGCATGCAGTTTGTTTCTTATAAGGGGTTGATCACAGGAGTGAACGATGGTGGATTTATGAAAGGGGGACTCCCATCAGTTTCTCCTGTTGATATTATATAGCAATGCTAATAACCCGAAAGGAGGGCGGGGGATTCTGGAACCTGGCTACGCCCCTGTACCAGTTACGAATTAATTTAGCTTTCAATCTTGACTTAGGTTTTCGCTTTAATTTGTCAGTCTTTATCTCCTTTTACAACAGAATGCCATTTTAAATACGATGTATGCACTGTGAAGTTCAAAACATGAAAACATCATAGTCTGTCTTTAGGAAAACAAATGAAAACTAGATTTTGCCTTTCAATGCTAAAAAGTCCTTTTATTTTATTTTATTTTGAGATAAATATTAGCGATAAAAAATCACGACGTTTCGACCTCTCCGAGGTCATTTTCAAGTGTATAAAAGTAGTTACGTGTAGTAGTTACTCGTCTACGTGGAAGTTTTTTCATGAGGAATGTGAACGCCTTAAAGAGATCTTCTCCCGACTGCGCTATCCAGACGATCTTGTGCAGTCAACCATTCGCAAATTCATTGAATCCAAAGTGTCCGAGGATTCACACACCCAAGTGGCTGAAAAGAGAAGCCCCAATCAGAATCGTGTTGCCCTTCAAGGACCAGAAATCAGCAAACGTAGTACGTAAACAGCTGGCTGACCTGAGTAGGAAGATCAACGCAGACATCAGCCCAGTTTACACAAGTAGGAAGATCAAAGATGAAATTAAAGTTAAGGAAGACAAGCCACCTCTTGTGAGTCAACAATGCGTGGTGTATTCTTTCCAGTGTAGCCTGTGTGATGCAGGCTATGTCGGCTACACGTGCCGACACCTACACCAACGAATTGAAGAACACAAAGGATCAGCAATCGGAAACCACCTAAGAGAGCAGCATGATATGGAGCCTGAAGACATCGCGCAAAGTTTTAGAATCTTAAGAAAGTGTCAGAACAAATTTGACTGTCTTATTTTTGAAATGTTTTTTTATCCAAGAACTGAAACCGACGCTTAACAAACAGTGCGATTCAATTCGCGCCAAATTATTTGTTTAGAGTAGTTCTTGGTAACATTGTTTTTTATCTCCATTGTTTTTTGACTTTATAAATATTTTTAACACTTTTTATATTTTTTACATATTTTATCACACCTTAGTGTCCGCCACATTTTTATCTATTATAACTTGTTTTTAACTTATTTATGCTAATTTAGAGAACTTTTATACACTTGAAAATGACCTCGGAGAGGTCGAAACGTCGTGATTTTTTATCGCTAATATTTATCTCAAAATCGATTTCTAAGAAACTACTTATTAATATTTTATTTTATTTTATTTCCTGTTATCCATTAGACCCATGGCCAAGCCTAAGACATCCACGGCAGCCTCTGGAAGGAGACTGTCTTTAATCGGCGAACGTTTCGCAAAAGATGTCACTCACTGACAGAAACACCTCAAGAGAATCTTGTTACCTTTTTGCCTTTCACTTGAAATGGCCCATTTTAATCATGATAATTTTCTTCCAGTGATATTCTTAAAAAGTAGTTTTGAACATTTCAGACTTTTATTAATCAATGGTAAAATAAAGAAGTTAACGAGTCTGCCTCAAGAAAACGTCTGTTGTTAACTCCATCAAAGGTCTCTATCGGTCCAAACCCTCGTACGTGTAAGCAAACAGCATCTGATAAACCTCGATACAGTTATATTGTTTTCACTCACTAAGAAAGATAAGATGTCGATAAGTCGTGCTACTTAACAGAGGCCACTCATCAGCACCGTACTCACTGTAAGCCGTTTGAGTCTTGCCAAGTCCACACACGTTGCTTCTGCTCATGAGATTTCAGTTGAAGTGATGCATATTTTTAATGCAGAGCTGAATGATTACTGTCAGTCTTTCGGGGATCGTCTCTTACTAGAGCTTGAGAAACTTAAATTACAAAGTTCTACAAAGATTTTTTATAAAGGGTTTCGTTTGTGTGATCGCTGAGGGAAGCTGTCACTTAGCAAGAGGAGATTTGACTACATTTTATGAAAAAAAAAGCAATGATAATCTCTTTAACCATAACACCTTGTAGCTTTCTGAATTAACTCATCGACTGCTCACTGAGGCCCGACAAAAGGTGTGTTCAGATACAATGATAAAAGACATTTTTCTTGATCCAGCTGATAAAGAAGGCCAAAACGAGAGGCCCCGAATGAAGTTGAAAACCTCCGAATTTGTAGTTCTGAAAGCGAAGTAAAACTTCAGTGACCTTCTCTACTGTTTACCTGCAAGTGAAAAGATGAGAGATCTTGTATTTGAACTGAAAGGTATGAAGACATGATTGATCATTGCTGCTATAGCTCAGTTGGTAAAGCACAGCGAGTTTTGATTTCATTTTGCAGTTCAAGAAACAGACCGATGTGTTTTGCGTTTTTAACGCATGGTGTTACCATGGTTACGGCGAAACACAAGCGCGAGAACTGGTGATATCGCATGATTTTTGCCACATCCGGGATACCAGCCATGTGACTGTCTGCGTCGATTCTGCACACTTCAATCGCAGGGTCACTGGCAGTCAGATTACTGAGAGTGCTTAAGAATTTACATCGATCATTGTCTGACCTGGAATAAACGTGTTAACTCTTTAATGAAAAACTTAACAAACTGCAAAGCCGAGAACGAAGATCCTGCTTGATTGAACGTCGGATCCCTCACAAGATCTAATCAGCCAAACTTGAAAACTAAAACGATGGTAAGTCAGAGACAACTGCAAGGCTGATAAAACGTCGTGTATTTAAAACAAGACTTTTTAAAATCTTTTTGTTCATTAATTTTTAATTTTTTTCTTTTTTTATATTTTATAAGTGGCGGAAATGACAAACGTTCGTTTAGTTTCGAAATATGTGTTACGACATCCACCACTATATAATATTGTATTTTCATTTTATATTTTAGTAACGTCTTTAAAATACTATAAATTCACGAGGAAGTTATTGATTAGACCAGTATTCTCAAGGACCGAGTAATCTAGGCAGGACATGCCTTAATAGCCGAATTACAAAAGTATACGAAAACAGAAATTAACTAATAATATAGCGGGGGAAAAAGACAGTTTTAAATAACGACAAGAAGAGACCGTTTCACGGCCCGAATTTAAGATGTTAAAGGTACAGCTACTGGGCCGTCGTAAATTTGGTCATATACTTGCATCATATCCTTTTTGGACATATACACTGATGAAACATTTAATGTATACGAAATAATTAATGTATAAGTTTATGACGTGAAAAGCAATTTTAAGCACTGATATTACAAAACTAGATATAAACAATAGCCTCTATTTGCGCGAAAATATATAAACAATAGTCTCCATTTGGCGCGAAATATATAAACAATAGTCTCCATTTGGCGCGAAAATATATAAACAATAGTCTCCAATTGGCGCGAAAATATTTAACAATTATTCCATGAGCCCGAGTTGGATAAGAAGTGATAAAATAACCAACTCGCGCTACGCGCTCGTTGGTTATAATCACTTCATATCCAACAAGGGCGAATGGAATAATTGTTTTAGTAAATTCTCAAACCGGGTTTTGCCGCCGATTTTTATTTCCACAATTTTACAAAGCGTCCGGAAAGAGCATACAACTTCCGGTCACACGTGCCTAGACTCCCGCCATCACCTGATTATTACATAACAAAAAGCTGAATGAAAGTGACAGCGACGCAAACGACAATCTGTCGTCAACTTGTGGCGAAAACCAAGCTCGAATTATTTAACCGATCAAATACAAGGTAAACAGACGACTTTGGAAGTTTTCAAGTGTGAAGAAAGTGTTCAAAGTTTAGAAAGATTTTCCTGATTCTACGCCTCCGTAATGGTTATGAACTTGTACATTGCAGTTGAAGAAAACCTGCGGAAAGCTTCTACGCTCACTTTGTCGAACCTCGGTGCGGCTTACGAACTGGTTTTGGACCAAAACTGTCCCTTCACTTTGAGCTTGCCGATTTTGCTGGCCATCACACTCGTTTTCTTTCTCATCTTCCTCAGAGACACTAGTGGATGGGGAAGCTTCAGTGGCTCCGGCTGAAACAAAATCACTGAGAACGTGTGACATCTTCTTCTGCTGTTCTATGGATGGGCGATTGTTGTACGATTCTACTGCTTGGTCTGATCTGTGTCCCGTAACGGATTTTATGTGCCTAGTTTCACAGTTGTGGTCAGACAGAACTGTAACTGCTGTCGCCCTGAGGCAGTGGTTAGTAAGATGTGGCTCTATTCCAGCGCGGCTACTCATGTTTTTCAGCATGTTGTCCAGCGTGCTCGAGCCAACCGGCGAGTTGCAGTACCAGACTTTGTCATCTGCTGGGCGGAATTTCTGACTTTGGTCGTCTCTTGGTTTTTGGAAAAGAGCCTCGGACATCGGGTTCAGGTGATCTAAATAGTTTTTAATTGTTTTCACTGGGCACCTCTGAGAACCAGCGACAGCGAAGATCTTCGCATCAGATTCGTCCTCGGAGTCTCCAAGGCCGCCTGATTTTTTGTGCTGGGCAGTGAACCAGCCTGTCGTCTGTTTAACCTAAAATACTCGACACCTTGTGGCGTTTTTCTTAAGGACAGCATTCCAGGGGTCAACTGCCGCTGGTTTTCTCTTCCTCTACGTCCAAAGAAAAGAGTGAGATAAAACCATGCCGTTCTCTGCAGCTGGGCTGGATTTTGACTGTCGGCCGGCCCAAGCTCGCCGCTTTCAAAGAGCCTCTGAATTTGATCTTTTGACACTGCTTTCTTGTGGACAATACCGGCTACTTTACCCGTCCTTCTGAGATCTTTCACAAAAGCATCTAAAACTTTATTGGCTCCGGTAAACACAGCGTCGGAGATGATAGAGAAAGGCTTGTTGTGTGGTAGCGAGCGCAGAAAGCCATCAATGGCGGCTCGAATGGACTTCATGGATGTGTTTTTGTAATACGTGCCGTCTTTCTTCTTTGCTGAGGTGTAAAAACATGTAAGGCATTCATTTAGCTCCTCTTTCGACATGTCTTCAATTCGTTTGGAAAATTTTGTGTCAACAGGACTTGACAGCTATTCTGTAAATAATAAGGTGAGCATTTTTCTCGTTACGCGGTTGTAAAATTATAAAAACATCGACAGTGAACGTAACAATTGTTGCTTGTTTTTGAGTAAAATTCACAGATACGTACCATTAAATATGTTCATTCCGAACTTCGTGGCTTTCTTCGTATTTTCTGGGACAGCGTTATCTAATATCTCTTGAATTTTTGTGGGAGAGAGTTCCTGAAACCTGCCAGTGTCGGCCATTATAGAGGGCTGAAGTTTAAAACTTCGTGTGGAAAATTTTTTAACTTGGCGTACTATTTTCCATATGACGTAAAACTCCGAATATTGGCTCATAGTCGGAGCTTTTTAGCCAATCGAAAAGCTAGAAATGCAATAGTCGGAGCTGAGAATTTACTAAATAAACAATAGTCTCCATTTGGCGCGAAAATATATAAACAATAGTCTCCATTTGGCGCGAAAATATGCTAGGATATTTGTCCTTGGACATTATCTGTTCCGAGAAGCTCACAGTTCTCCGAGAACGTAGCTCGAGGAAAACTGTGAGCTTCTCGGAACAGATAATGTCCAAGGACAAATATCCGAGCATATTTTCGCCCCAAATGGAGGCTATCGTGTTTATTATCCTTGAAATCTTTTTCGCAACACCGAAGTGGAGGTGAATAGTGGTGGATTTCGAGAAGCGAGCGGTTTTCCGAGAGCGTAGCTCGAAGAAAACTGTGAATTTTGAGCAACAAGAGCGGTTTGAAAATTGGGGAATATCCTCTAGCTGGGGAATATTCGATCACGTTACGCGTTTAGATCAATCGCGCCGAGCGATAATATCCGATGGATTGAAAATATATTTATTTTTTTTCTTGAGCATCTGAGCGGGCTGGAGTCCTAAATCCTCGAATTTGATTAGCTAATCATGCGTTCGTGAACGGTCCAGCTTTTTACGATACGGCCCACGGGCCGGACTTTTCCCCATGGTTCCTAATGTTTGCTCCTAAAAGTTAGCTGTAATCGTCAATCTTTTACTTCGAAGATTAGTCAACGCAAATTTATCTCTGTTCACTTTAATCGCAAGAAAGTCACTGTAGGTAAATTTAATTGAGTGTTTTGAAGTTGTGAGAGTTGAGTTTGCTTGGTAGTTTGTAGCTTGGCGCTGTAACGGCGCGTAATCCTTGTTTCTCTCGTCCTAAAATTTGAGTCAAGTTCAGTCGAGTTTACCTTTACATGTTGCTTTATTTAGGAGAGTTTCTGTGGAATACACTAAACAATACACATTCTTCAAGTGATTTTAATAGCAGCGACTGACAAAAATTGTTTTTGTATTAAAATTAGACTCATCATTTCCTTTTTTTCTTCCGATTTTGAAAGCGTATTCGCTTAACATCCAAATGGCAAAATTTTGAGCTTTGCGTTTTATCCGAA
>CM042747.1:1588506-1591006 GCA_022496165.2 Catalaphyllia jardinei
TAGCACTAAAATTTACACTTCAGAGTTAATTCTCTGTTACATCATTTACCTTTAAAATGCATTACCCCTAAAAATTATTCCAGATGGGTAGAATTTAATGTTCTAAGCTGCTATCAAAATGAAATTACACGTAACTTCTGCTTATGTTTATCCCACAAAGCCTCTAGCCACCATTTTGAATATTGTATGTAGTACTTAATAACTACCTGATCGACACAAAATGGTTCAAAAGCATAAACTCAAATCAAGTTTAATCATTTGATTTTCAATTAGCTCTGTACCAATCAGTATCAGTAATCTGTTAACATACTAACTTGACAAGGCAATTGACTGTATTGAAATGTGAGTAAGAAACCCACTCAGATACTTAGTATAAGAACAGCACAATTGTGGATATCTCAGTCAGTGATTGTCACTCTTGTTCCATGCAATTCAGCCAGTGACAGCACAATGGACAGAACACTGACCCCCAGTCCATGGACTGCCCCTTAAAATCTTCCAAATGAGTAATTTTTAATAGTCTAAGCTAGCTGCTACTGTAATAAAATTACACATATTTCTGCTTATATTATACAGTCCTCGAGATTTAGGACACCTATAAACGCTCCCAGTTCTGTTCATTTCAAAAATCAGAAATTGCGAGGAAGGTATTGTCATTTATTCATTTTACACATGGTTTTCATTCCTTACATGGGTCTGCATCTGAGTTAACATATTTTTGGAAATTGTGTCAACCAATGCAAGACGGCAACAACTCACATTTTTCAATCAGGCGTGAGAAATTGGCCCGCAAGCATGAGCCGGCGTGAGATCCAAGTTTTCAACCCGCAGGCGTGAGAGTTGACAGGTATATTATATATGTTCATCCCGCAGAGCCTCTCGCCACCAATTTCAAAAATTGTCCTTAATTAACAGCTGATGAACACAAAATGGCCCAAAAAGCATAAACTCAAACCAAGTTTAATCATATTTTGATTTTCAATAAGCTATACCAATCAGTATTTGGTATAGGAATAGCATATGTGAAGCTGTGACACAGTGATTGTTAATCTTGTTCCATGCAATTCAGTCAGCCACAGCACATGCACACGATAAAGAGGGGACAAGACAAGAACAATGGCTGAATAGTTAACCTTCCAGGAACAGAAACTCTGTAGTGATTAAGACCATTTTTGAAAAACAAGATGATGAACATTCAGTTCCTTATCCATCTATGAATGGCCCTCACATGTATACTTGTTCCAAAAGAATTTTGCAAGCAAACAGCCTGAATCTGGATGCAACACATTTGAGAACAAAAATGGTTGCGGGTGCCAAAAATTAAGTGGAATAGCCCTTTGCAGTGGCAGATCCAAGGGGTATTCATAAGGGGGAGTGGGGGGATCAAGAATCAATAATAATTGCAACTCTAAATTAGGGTGGGGGGTTGCAGTACAAGAAATGGATCTTAAGCTTTGTATGTTGCAGAGCAATATATAAATAGGCATAATTTCATCATATAGATAAGACTTCAGAATAACAAGTTTTCTTACACACCACTGGCAGCCATATCAAGCTCACTGTCATTTCTCACTTATTTCACTAAGCCAGTGAAAAACTACTTTTATTTTAGTCAGACTATCCTGAGCCTGGAATATTCTAAGCAATACCTGTAACTTCAGTCTGTAAGTCATATCATTGCTGAAAAAGAGGAGTCTTCTTGTCTATTTTGTGTTCAGGACGTGCGCCCTAATTGTTTCAGTACATCCTTACTGCGCACGCAAAATCACATGCCACGTCTTGCGTCGAGCGCGCACGCTAAGTACTAAAATGAACAATGATATGGCAGATGGCCTTTGCTATAGCTTTGCTTGGATTTAACGATCTTGGACGACTGTTTGGTGACCTCTACTTTTCTTTTCAGAAACAGATTTTATTTACAATTATAATCTCCACATTGTCCACGGGACATGGAATACTCCCATCTTGCGGCTGCAAGGTATGTGAAACTATGGTCGCTAAATGCGAACTTGTTCTTTGAGGAACCTCATCAGTTGAGTAAATTCACTAGGTCCACTTGAACCCTATTTGGGGGAGAACATTACCCTTAAAAGTTCTAATTGCAATATTTTGGGACTTGCAGCCACTGTGACTCAGATTCCGGGCATGTTCTCTCCAAAACGAAGTCGGTGACCCCCCATTTTTTTTACATTTCTGACATCACTAACTCATCATCTTTCAATGGTAAAATTTTCAGAAAAAAATCAGTGTTAGAAAATTTTTGTGTGAACGTCCTTAAGTGGTTTAACAGAACAAAAATAAGCAAGGTATAGCAGCTTACAACTTTAAACAGTACTCATTTGGAATATTATTTTGAGGGCTAGTACATTTTGGGGTAGCCCATTTGGGGAGTCCATTAAGGTAGTCCATGGACTGGGGTCAGTGTTTTGTCCATCATCATTCCTCATCCATCTATAAATGGCACTTACATGTAGTTGTTCCAAAACAATTGTACAAGCTG
>CM042747.1:1596006-1616006 GCA_022496165.2 Catalaphyllia jardinei
TAAATTCAGAAAGGTAACAAAATGAAGCATAATTGTTACGGTATCGATGCATGTATGGTTTTCACGTGACGCCATCAAATTCCAAAATCTAAAACTAAAGAACCACGAAAAATTTTATCTTCGTCAGGTATAAGGGAATTTAAATCCATATCTGTTTACGATGCGTGTACCTTTCGTCCATTCGATTTTCATCCAATAATGAAAATTGAAAATTAAAATCAATTTATCAATCTATGTATATATCTTTCCGTGCACCTGGATTGATTTTATTTAAAGCAAAATATAAAAAAGAAAAATCCAAAATGAAATAAGCATTTTTGATCATTTAATTCAGGAAAAATTGCTGTCAAGGGGGATTTTTTTCACCATTTTCTTTTGAAACACAAAATAAAAAAAACCGCTTTCCTTTTCGCTTTTCTTACATCTAAGCCAAACCTGGAAATTACACCCATAACCTAAAAATCCATTGGCATAACAATTAAAATTCCTCGAGCCGTACTCTAAATCTTCTTCTTATTGAATGAAAATAAAACACACCGCTCCTCTTTGAATACTCAAGGATCAAAATGTTCATTTCAATTATCGTCTTCAATGAAAAAACGGACAAAAAGCGCCTTGCAGGGGAAGGCACACTACCACCATGTTCGGCTCGGTTACTAAGTAAACAAAGATGACGGATGTCGATAGTCGTAAAGTTTCCTCTTGGGAAAAGCGTATACCTGCCAACTTTTCGGGCCGCCACGAAGCTCTTCGGAACGTCTCACAGGATTGGTTGAGAAAATTATATACAAACAATGGTAACAATGGACCCTAGCCCTAAAACAATAGAGCTTCGTGCCAACAAGATCCAATGAAATTAGAGGTTCTAGAGAGCTTCGTGACAACAGAACTTTTCCTGAGATATAAGCGTGACATTTTTATCCTGGTAGTGCCGGGAATTTTTGAACACGACACGATCGATTCCGAAAATTCCCGAAGAAGTCCGAAGACTTCCGAAGTCTTAGCACGAGTATAGACGCGAGCTCGCTCCCAGTGCTTTTCCCCTCAAAAATCGGAGATCGTGAGGAAGGTGTTGTCATTTATTCATTTTACACATGGTTTTCGTTCCTTACATGGCTGTGAGTTAACATATTTTTGGAAACTGTGTCAAACAAGACGGCAACAACTCCCATTTTTCAATCAGGCGTTGGCCCGCAAGCGTGAGCTGGCGTGAGATCGAAGTTTTCAACCCGCAGGCGTGAGACTCACGCCTAAGGAGTGAGAGATGGCTGGTATAAAAGCGCTTTGCTACAATTTCAAACCCTTGCCGGATACACTGTATCTTCATGATCAGACTGCAGGAATATTTCTTAACAATGACTGAATTGGTGCTAACTTGCCCTACTTCTTTCCTACCTTTCCGTACTTCGTACAATAAGCTAGAAGGCCTGGCCGATCGTAAACAGATTAGTTGCTTTGCAGAAAATTTTTCAACTGTTTAGATCGTCTCCCCTGAATAATGCTTTTATAATGCTGCTTCTGTTTTGTTCCCTACAATATAGAAGAGAAGCCGGCCGAGCCCCCATGAAACAAAAATAGGTGAGCGTTAAAAAAATATCTATAAATCCCTTTAGCCCTTTAGCCCGTAGCTTAAATAAGAATAAAACGCTGTGAAGTTGATGTTCGTTCCATCACAGATAGCCCAAGTAGTATAGTAAATGGGGATCCGAGCACATTTTCAATATTTTTTCAAATAATAAACTCCAGCACAGTTTTCAATATTTTTTTCTATATTATTTATTTTTCCAGCACATTTTCAATATTTTTTCAAATAATAAACTCCAACACAGTTTTCAATATTTTTTCTATATTATTTTTCTAGCTTATTTTTCTATATTATTTTTCCAACAATTAATCAAATACTGGAAAAACTAAATTTTTATACTAAATAATAAAAACTAAAGAAATAAATATTGGAATCAAATGTGGAGCCAGACCAAAACCCGGGACATCAGTCTGGAACCAAATTATGAAAATCATTTATGAAAATTATTTATGAAAATCATTTATGAAAATTATTTATGAAAATTATTTATGAAAAATTTTAATATGCTTATGCCCATATGCATAGCTTGTTATTCCATCCTCATGTATACATCTTTTATCATCAAAACAGCTGAGTGATACTTTATTAATTTCATAGCTACCAAGCTTATGGTTCTCACTTCTAATTGTTTTCATTTTGTGAAACATCTGTTTATTATTTAAGAGTGTATCTTTATAGTTTTCATGTGTGATGTTTTTCTTGATGATATTCTTTTTAATTCCCTTAGCAGTCTTTCCTCCTTTCTGATCATCTTTCATGTAACTATACATTTTTGATCGTAAGCCCACAAACTCAGTGATTGGAACTCCTGCGGCTTCATCTTTCATTTTACCAATTACTTTCTTATTATCTTTATTATAAAGTGGTGAATTTTCTGGGTAATCACTATTATCAAATTTATCTTTGTCATTCCAAAAGTCTTGTTACACATCCTTAGCGTCAATCTCATATGTTAAGCTGTCGGTATCAGTAAGCAATAACTTAGCCTTACTTCCATATTTCTCTTTGATGTAGTTGTAATGGAAATCATACATCAATGTCTTACTCAAATCTAAGATGCATATCCCCATATATGCTGGTCTGTTCACAGTGAGGGTTTCTTTTATTTTATGTACAGCCACTAGATTCTCATTAAATATCTTGCTACTGACATATGTTGGCTTACTAGTTAATTTTAATAATTTCTTTTCATCAGTAACCAATCTAACATCTACTCGCTTTCTGATATTTTCCATCGTTTTTCCAAATACGCTGTTATTCATCAGCTTGAAGAAATCCTTTTCAAAAGCATTATTTTTTAGCATTTTTACGTTTCTCAGTATTGAAATCGATATACTGTTTTAGCCAAGGGGGTTGATTGAACTTTAGTACTCGATGGATTTTAGCAACCTTCAAACCAAGATCCATATATAACTGGAGGTTCCTATAATGTAAAACATACTTTTCTTTTTTCCCTAAGGTTGGTATAAGCTTGTGAACCAAACCAGTTGATATATTATATTTCTCAGATATTTTTCTGCAGTAATCAGATAGCATATCATTTGTTACTTCCACCTTTTCTGCTGCTAGTGGATAATCATTGTGGAGATCGTGTAATTTTTCTGAATACTTGAGATCTACTTCTAATATCAATCCTTTCTTACTGTCTTCTTTATACTTAGCCAAATCTAATTCATCAATCTGTTTTTGTGTCATCCATCTAAATCCACCGGTGGGTAGATACTGACTCATAGCCCAACCATAGAGGTTATTAGCATCAAGATACATGATATACTTGGACGGTGCTTTCTTATTATATTCTTTCATATATTTATTATTTGCTTTACCATAACGATTCGCTATATAACTGATACCACCTCGTAAACCTTTTTCAATAAACTGAAACATATCAATATCAGTCATAAGTTCTAATTTGATATTAGTCATCTTTAGCATGGCATCCCATGATAAACCAGGAGAGGTGAAATAATGATATGGATCTAACTAATAATATTCAAGACATGTTTTCCTAAAATTCTCAAATACATCTGCTAATAATAGGATATCTGATTTCAAATATAAGTTATGGTACTCTCCCATATTTTTTAGAGAGAATTTATTCCAAACATTTTGTGCGTGTTTATAATCTTCATCAGATATGTGTTCATCATTTAAAATGCTGTAGAATTCTTCTTTCAGCAGCAGCTTTTCATTGAACTTGTCAAAACTATCCATATAATCATAAGGATAAACTCCCTTAGCTTTGTAGTCATCAGATCTAATTTTTTACCTTCAAATACTTTAGAGGTATATTTGAATGATTCTTTCGGCATATTACTCACTAGGTTTTCTAGACTGGAGCTCATGAATTGGAAACTATCAAGGAAAACTAAATTATTACCAAGCATGAAAGCCATATACTTCTCCATATTATTTGGTATAGCATTGATGGTAATCTCTTGCTCCTCACCTTTCTTATTTTTATAAACATATTTCTTAACAATAGCTCCAATCTCTTGCATAATGAAATGGCTGTCATAACCACGGAGATTATGGAATATAACAGGTATTTTAATTTCTCCATTATTTGTTTCCAACAATTTTTTGAAATCTCTTCTAATAATCTTCTTACAATATTTAACTTCTTCAAGCATGGCTTCCATAAATTTAAAAACTGCTTTTTCACCTCGGTATATTTTAACCGGCTTGCTATATTTATCATTCATTATAACAACAGACAACCTTATAACCGTAGCCACAGTCTGTGTGCTTCTGGTATACCTCTGTGAATGATTTATTATTATTAGGTTGGCAACCAGATATCTTCTCAGTGATAGCTTCAAAGTCTGCATAGATTACAAATGGCACAGGCTGTTCTCTATTATGATTGTTGTATTTTAGGATATTGTTATCAGCATCAGGCATTTTTACTGCTTGTGCTCCATTTACTTGAATACAATTGTCTCTATGATTGTTCAAGACTATTTCAGAGTTGAAACACTGAAGGCAATGCATGCAGAAGTGCTTCCTTTCTTTGTGTTTTGTTTGGTTATACATAAACCTGTTGAAGTCTTCAATTAAAACATAATGTTTATTATCATTTTCAGTTATCAATAATAAATTCATATATCTGTCATATTTTTCTTTTGACACAAAGATGGGATATGGTTGTTTGTTTTCATATCCAAATACATTAACATTAATCTCATTCCGCTTTTCAATTTTATTATACTGCTTTGTGGTTATTGGGAATTCAATTCCAGAGTAGTCTAAATTTTTAACATATTCTTTGTCTGATTTTTTGTTTCTCTGCGGGTTCCTATCTTGTGGATTTAAACACCTGATGTGGCACCATCGGAAACATTCATTATCTTCATTTTTCATATTGATCAATCCTTTTTTACTGTTTCTAAGTTCTGGGGGAAGTTCAATGTATGATGAGCCTTTCATTGGCTTATATTGTACGATATTGATATAATGATTGTCAACAGATTCAATGGTCCAACCAGAACCTTCAGAAATCCATTGAGCTATCATATTCAAGATTTGTTGTTTTGATAATTGTAATGCTTCAGGGTTTTCTGTGTTATTAATGATGGTAATAGGTTTGCTATTGAAATAAGCGGTTTTGTATATTATTTTATCATTTGTTGATTTTTTGAATGTCACTTTGAGCGTTTCAACAAATTTTAGACCTTTCATAGATGTAAGTATCTTAACAATATGAAATTCAACTGCTTTTCTTGTGAAAGCCGCAAAACTCTAGAACAAAAATTTATTTTTCAAATCGGCACTCTTAATCCTCACGGTATCAACGAACGTTTTTCATTTAACTAATTTATTATGTTTTTCACGTTGCCAGGCACCAACCAATAGCGTAGCTCCATACTTCTGTATATAAACCACACACAACCCACAATTCCTCGGTGGCTAATTCACATTATCAACTCAGTTGATAAAACCAAATTATCTTGTAATACTCCCACCGACGCAGCACCATAGTTTCTTTAGAAACTTACCCCCTTTACTCGTTTGCTTTTCTTGTGTTTTGCAGTTGTTCAAGAGGATCTTTATTATTTCTGATGCTGATTTCAAAGGATTTTGTGTAACCTTTAAGAGCTCTAGCAGTTTCCTCAATTTTAGTCCTTGGGGTTGGGACTGGTTTCTTAGTCCTTGGTAAAGGTACTGGTTTGTAATCATCCCTAAATTCTAATGGTGGTTGAATAATACTGTTTTCATAATCCTGAACCATCTGTTTTACATTCTTCCTTGGTAAAGGTGTTGGTTTATCCCTAAACTCTGACGGTGGTTGAATTATGTTGTCTTCATAATCCTGTACCATCTGTTTTACATTCTTCCTTGGAGCTGGAATTGATCTGTAATCATTCCTAAACTCTGGTGGTGGAAGAATTATATTGTTCTTTTTTGGCTGTTGTTTCATATTTTGCTGAAACAATAGTTTTATTTTCTCATTCTGCTTCAATAACAAATTGATCAGTTGAGATTTGGTTAGTTTTGATAGATCGCGGGTTTTCATACTATGTGTTGAGATAATTTTTCGTTGCATTTTTTCTATAATATTATATTGTGCCAAACGTTTAAGTGTCAATGGAAAAAAATATTTATGAAAAATATTTTTATATTGTTATATAAAGATTTGTTATGTAATTTATATTATAATGACAACAATTATAGTTAACAACTGCATTTATACCGTTCATCCAACTTATGACTTATATGCTGGATCTGAAGATGGAAACATCATACATATAATCAAACAAACACCCAACAAAGGGAACAAGCAGCGTAATGGTTACATGATTTGCCTCGTGAGAAAACATGGTCAATCTGGGTTTAAGGGTTATCAAGCCCATAGATTCATCTGGGAATGCCATAATAGTTTAATTCCAGATGGGAAAGTTATTGACCACATTAATAATAATAAGGAAGACAATCGATTATCTAATCTTCAACTTATGACACCACAAGAAAATAATAAAAAGTCAGCAAAGGATCAGGATTATACTTTTGTTTCTCAAAATCATAAGAATAGAAAATGTGTGAAAGCAATAAATAAGAACACCAACGAAGTATCATATTTCAACAGCATGTACGCCATCCAGCAGCATCTTCAAATAAATGTTGGTATCGTCAAAATGGCTTGTGAAGGTATCAATTATTGTAAATCAGGTAAATCAAAGAAGGATGGTCATTTTTATACATTTGAATATATCAAACAAGAAGACTTACCAGCTGATTATAAAAAATCAGCTAATATCAGACCACAAAGATTATCAGATGAAGACAGAAAGAAAAAACAGATAGAAGCTTTTAAAAAATGGCAGAAAAAGGAATACCAATGTCCTAACTGCAACCAAGTTTACAATAATAGTTATAAATATCTTCATAAGAAACATTGTAAAAATAGCTAAAAGTAATAATATTTTTGGCTATCATTAATAGCAAAAATCAGTATTGATAACTGCAATTCGTGATATAATATGATAATCATACTATATCATCTTATCAATATAAGATTACATAACTTATGTTTAAAACACTTTCATATATTTCCTAAATCCTTCATTGGAATCCAGCTGTTGAAATCATCACCATATCCCTTCCATTTCACCAAAGCTTGTTTCTTCTTATAATCTCTGCGAATGACTTTATCAATGCGGAATACATCTTGTTTGGCTTTTAATAATTCAGATTCATAGAAACTCCCTTGAATATCTTCATTTCTGAGATCCTTTATTTTGTATGTGATTGGATTTGTGTATTGTATCTTATCAACTGTGAACACTTCTTCTGTCCAATTTGGTGTATAACCCTTATCAAACACATTCCGTTTATACTTGGATATTCTGACCTTATCACCAATTTTAAATTTTGGTTTCTGTTTTGATGTTTCCATATCACCATATAAATTGAAGTAAACTATACCCTCATTATTTTTCTTTGAAGCCCTAATTGGTGTCATTTTTATGCTTGAATGTTTTGTGTTGTATTTTTTTACTAGTTCAGGTAACATTTCCAGATACATTGTATTACCTTGAATTGTGAATTGTTTCCACATTTTGGATTTAATTGTCTTATTCCATCTTTCAACTACTGATGACTTCTCTTCATTCTCGGTTGAGTACATTTTTATCCCATTTTTCTCTAATAGGTCTTTCACATATTTGTTTCACATATTGTGGTTTTCTGCCTTCCTTGAATATTGTTTTGAATGCTTCAGTGACAGATTCACCTTTCTTATCTTTCAATGGAACGATCCAACCATATTTGCTGAATACATCGATAACCATTAGAAGATATCGGTAACCCTTGTTCCATTTACTAAACTGTTGCATTTCAACTAGATCACTTGCCCATATTTCATCGATATGATTTGTGATTACACGCCGCCGAGTGAAGTTGCGTTTTATGGGTGTATGTAACTCATCTGCTAATTTTTCTTGCCAGTTTTCCACACTCGACGGCTTTTCCCGTTTTTTGGCTTCACACCCATACCTAATTTGGACTTAGCTGCTATAGCGTTCCTAGCCACAGTATGACCCCATTGTCGATCTTTCCATGGAATTACATCGAGAGCTTTGACCATCTTACGATCGGCTTCATTTTTGCACTTCACTTGATCACCTTTTGGTTTATTACCACAAACTGAATAGTCAACATCGTGCTACATACTGACTGCATCTGTTCTACCTGTTGGCTGTTGATATATCTCAAGTATCTGACCAGTGTTGGGATCATACCTCAGTTGCTCTTCAAGAGGGTTTCCAGGGCCTGTATATTTTTGCCCAGGCATCACAAAACCCTTTTTGGGTGCAAGCTTGAGAATAGCATTATGGATGTCTAACCCTCCACCATAACCTTTCCATTTAATCCATGAGTTGTATGATCTGCTACCTCCAGCATCTTTGTAAGCTTTGTATTGTCTCTTGTATTCAGCAACCAAGGCTCTACCCTCTTTTGCACTCACTTCAGGTCCTTTAAACAATCCAGGTGCAGTGACAACATTCCAAGCTTTCTTCCAATCAACAAATGGAAATGGTATTGGTAATCCTTTACCACTATGTGTTGGATCCAATTTTTTTGATAAGTCTGATGTGAAACTGTCCAAAGCTTGATCAAGATATTGGTTAGCCGTCTCTTTTATTTTTTGTTTGACTATATCTGATTTAACAGCCTTTGCAGCACCAGCTTGTCCGAGATTGTATAAACCTTTAACACCACTTTTAAGCAGTCGTTCTCCTAGTAAGCCCCCAGCTTGTGAAGGCTCAATTAGTTTCCCTTATTATTTTTTGATTTTTGCATTTCTTTTTTCTTCCACTTATTAAATGACTTTTTTGATTCTTCTACTGTTTTTAGAACAATTGGTGGGAATAAGTTTAAACCATAATATCTTATTTGATTTTTTTTAAGACACTCACCAAGTGTTCCATATTTTCTTCCACTTGGTGGCTTTTTAACTCCACAATATGGGCCGACAGTTTTATTTCTTGGTAATGCACCTCCTATTGTATTTTTTTACAAATTTTGTTTTTGTTATCCCACATTCAGCACAAGTGCACTTTAACATCATACGCCCATTTTTAGCTTTAGCATATCGCTCACTACCTGGAATGCATTCAGTTTGCTTCTTCTGTTTAACAAAATATGATTTCACCATTTATATATATAAATTATATATTTTTGATATAATATTCAATGAATCTCTCATTGTCCATTGTATCATGTATATTAAACACTTTTAATAAATCATAATACGACTTCCCCTTATTCATTTCATTTAAAAATTACAAACAAAAGTATCCACATGTGGTTGTATTTATATTTTGAATTTGATTATTTTGATGAAGCAGAGTCAAATTCTTTCTTTTCGCATGATTTACCATTTCTTGAAAAGGAGGCATACCAAAACTATCAAAATAATTTATCACACCATCTTTTACATAAGTAGCTACCCAATGGCTTCCATTCATATATGATGGTTCAAGATTGTAAATAAATAGTGCTTGGTTATATGATTATGTGGAACCTTACCATCTCTTGATAGAACATCATTGATTGGGATGTTGAGATATCTACACCATTTTAGCAGATCATGATTGCTTAATGGGATGTGTTTATGGAATTTAGGTTTCACAGTATTGCTCCTAGAAGTGGAATTTAATTGAATGGGCTGTTTGGTCCTAATAATAGACCCTTTCCTTTTTTTTTGTTTGTCTTTTTTTTCCCATACCAACTTTGTTGTCACCCCAACTGCCAAAAAACGGTGGCGACCTATATGCACCCATTCTCGGAGCTCCTCCTCCCCCCTTTGGAGGTGGGTTAGGTGATCCAATCTTGGGGGCACCCTTTCCGGTCAAAGCTTTTAAAACCATTGGAATCCCAATACTGGCAAGTAAAGTACCAAGGAAACCACCTGATTGTTTTTTTGTTGGTCTTATGTGAACACCTGAACCTGTTTGAAGAGCGTCCAATATATCTTTCTTCTGTTTTACAGTTAGTAGGTGTTTGTTTGCAATAAGCTTATCAATCTTATTTTGTGGAATGAGGAAACCACCTTTTTGTACTCCTTTTCCAGATATCTTTTTAACAATTTGTTGTGCTCCTGCACTGGAGGCCCGTGCTAAAGCTGCTAATCCCATTGTTTTAGCAATAGTTGGTCCAAATACACGCGCAAGAGCTAGAGCTGAAGTCAACAAACTACCACCAACTTGCTTTCTGATATTGGTCTTGGAAAGTTTGATGTCCATACCTTTATTCAATTTCCGATTCTTCTCCAATCTCTTCTTCACTGTAGCTGGGACATGTAGAGTGTCATTTCCATTAAGAGAGTCATTAGTTAGCCTTATGACGACTGTTTCTCTTTTACTATAAGCATCACCAATATTCTTCTTCTGGTTTTCTGATAGTTTAACATTTATTGCAAAAAGTTGAGTCATTTCTTGTATATAATATATGTTATATAATTTCCTATTACAAAACATATCTGAATTAAGAATGTCTCATTGTTATTACTGACTTTTTACACTATAACCAATTCATTTCCCACCTTGTCGATGACGATAGTCTCATCATATAGGACGACGGCGTGAACACGGAAATTTGCAGCACTATTTGCGTTCAGTTTATACCTGAATATCAATTGCTTTGGGTCTCTAGTTATTTTATCCGCTTGATAGTACAAATCAAAATATATGAGAGAATAAAGAGAGTTGTAATTAGACATGTTGAGTTGGGTACCACTATTGTAATTATTCTTTCTCATTCCATATGACATCACATCGTTGAAGATCCTTACTTTTGATTCTGAATCGTATTCAGTTTCTGGATAGAATACTCCATTTCCATATTCCAATCTACATGATGTGAGACTGCTATTATTATTAGCCGCATTCAGTTTGAAAGTATCGAAGTGGTAAGGATTTGTATCTTCATTGTTTGTTTTATTTCGTTGGAGGTAAACAAAGACGGAAACAACATTGTCAATACTTGGTGAGATCTGGAAGAATCCACTGCTCTGTGTTGGATTGGAAGATGTATACAATTCTCTTTTATACGTCCAAGAACCTTTTGACAAAAAGGATTGAATAAACTTATCGTATAAAGTGTCCTTTGGTACTAGTCTCGGAACCCAAAGTAAGAATCTATTGACAACCACTCGACTAGCAGCTGCTGCAGCTGCCTTATATATTAATTCTGCGTCATTCTGTAATTGTATATCGAACTGAAGTTGCATTGGGACCAACATTTTATCATATAACTCTTCAAAGAAACCGTATCGATTAAGAGGTATAATTACATTAACATCTTGGGAAGCATCCTGAGCTCCACCACCTTCACCAATTCTTTTCGTTAAATTTCGTCTAGCCTCAAATCCTGTATTTCCAACATCAGTCATGTCAGCATTTGCTACATCCAGATACCAAAAACTATCTTTAGCCACCGATCTACTGAAATCATCACTGTATTCTAAGAGGTTCTTAACAAAAGTTACTTTATGAAGATTATCAGTTTCGTATACAATCTTACCAGCACTCTTTATTGTCAAATGGTTAATTAATGAATGAGCTCCATTAATAATTGTTGATCGGGTTGCAGTTGGAACACCTGTACCATCAGCCAATACCTGTAACTTAAACAGTACTTAGTTTTACTCAGCTCGATTAGCTTTTTAGTTATTCTGAGTGAAAGTTACCTTTTCTTGCGTATTAATATATTCTAATGTAATAATTGACTTTTTTATTTTGGTAATAAAGCTTGTTGTTGTTGTTGTTAAATTAAACTGCACCTCGAAATAAGCATTGTACCAGTCATAGAACGCAGCCTAGTGAATTCAAATGGTTTCATTATAATATTATGTTATATTATTCTATCCTTTTTAGAATTAATGAAAAAGATGGAGCAGCTCCATTCAGGTTTATTAATCTCCTTTTTCCATCCGTAATATGTATCCTAATACTGTTTATATTATTCTTGTTGACTGGATTAAATGTAACTCTTCTTGGTTCAATTGTAAAGGAGTAACTAGGTTGAAGAACACTGGTTGAGAAGGAATAAATGATGTCTGTATCCTGACCGTCTACAAGTGAATCATTGATAAGGTCGCAGTGGATATTAAGAATGTCTGTGTCTTGACTGAGATTAGGCACTTTTGGTCCTATATTCTGTTCATTTTTCAATATTTCTTTATTAAATCCAACTAGGTCGTTGAAATTGCTTGCAGTTAAAGCAAGTTGATAATTCTTGGCTAATGTGACTGTAACCCTGAATGTTGTATTATCGAATTCGAGATTGATAGGATACTCATTATTATTAGCACCATCTTTGACAATCTTCGTTATATGTCCTTAATGTATGTATCAAAGTCAGTATAGTTCCAGACTCCTGCTGGGAAAGTGATGTTGTTAAATGTTGAACCATTATCAGAGCTGTACTTTATTAGTTGATTGTTGTATGATGAATTTACATTGAACCATGTGAATGACATGTTAATGATTTGGTTCAAACCAACTACATATTGAGAATTGCTATCCAATATTATAGGCCTGTTGAATTCAGTTATAAAATTCTGAGGAGTGTTGTTTCCTTGATCTTTAACGCTGTATGATGATAAAACAATCTCGCGATCCATGTATATATAATAACTTTACACAATTATACTTTGAAATACTGATTATACAATTTATTATACTGCGGTCTATTGATTGTTGACATTCTCAATAATGTGTCCAGTATACTAACTCCTATATTTCTCATCTTAATTGATGTGTTGCTTGCAACAGTTTCACCAATGATCAATTCTAATTTCTTGAGAAGCTGTTTGGGATTGTTGAAAAACATAACATTTCCACCTCTCTGTCTTCTTCCTCGGCCTCTAATACCAGAACCTTTTATTGTTTTCAGTTTATTCCTATGATGAGTAATGTATTCATTCAATACAGCTCTATCATTGTTTATCCGTTTGTTTAACAACTGCCTCTCAGCTTCCGATATTTCTCCCTTATTGTATTTTTTTGTAACACCTGACTTATAACCTCTAAGCTGATTCCTCCTAAATTCCGCATGCTTTAATATTTTATTTAGATATATTTCGCTTTTTCTGGGTGTCATTTCCGGCTGATTGAGAACCTTATCAACACTCTCATAATTCATTATATCTAAATCATCCAACGAGTCTCTATTTATATCTTCATCAGCTATTGTATAATCAATTTCTTCATCATCATATTCAGGTGGTTGCTCCAGTTCGGTTGACTGCTCTGGAAAATATTGGGGATCAACATAAATCCCTTTCTTTCCTTCCATAATATCTTGTAAAGATTCTTCATATGTTGGCGGTTTTGGTACTATTTGTTTCTCCTGTTTTGGTGGTATAGGTTGTTCTTCGAAAAGATCACCCAAATTCATGTCCTCAACTTCATCCTCGATATCAACACCATAATCTGGAACCTCCCCTTTCTTCAGTGGTCTTTTTCTCCTTTTAGGCATCCTTAAATCCAAATTACTGTCAATTACATCATCTAATTTACTTGTCACTGGTTTAAAAACCTTTTCAAATGATGATTGGCTTGTCTCCTGACCGATTTTATGTTGTGTGATTAGATCATGGACATAATTAATTTTATTCCCTAATTTGGTTTTACTTTTTGCAAGTTCTTTCCATTTAAGCAAACTCATTTTTTTTATATTATTACTTTACATAAAAATGATAAATCAAATATAAAAAACAATGTTGAACATTGTGTTGAACATCACGTTGAACACCATGTTAAACACCATGTTGAATTAATATACCAATATAATATAATGAGAATACCGAATTATGATGTTGAAGACGATGTGGTCTCAAACTTTAGACAACTATATGATTTCATGCCTCATCAATGTTTTCGGATGCTAATTTGCGGTCCAAGTGGTTCAGGGAAAACAAACACATTAATGCATATGATCTACAATCTGCTTTATTTTGATAAAGTTTATCTGTATGCTAAAAATTTAGAACAATCCAAGTATCAGAATCTCATTGATGTCTTTCAGCCGATAAGTGATGAGGTTGGTTATGATGTTATTGAAGCAAGAAATGATGAAATTATTCCAGTTCAAGATCTTGACTCTGACTCACAAAAAATCGTCATTTTTGATGATTATGTATGTGATAAAAACCAAAAACCATTAATCGACTATTTTATACGAGGGAGGCATAAAAATTGTAGTGTGATTTATCTGAGTCAAAGTTATTATAAGACGCCAAAAGACATCAGATTGAATTGTTCTCACTTCTCCATTTATGAGTTTCCAAGTGCTAATGAGAAGAGTTTAATTTGCCGTGAAAACAGTATTTCAAAAGAATCATATGAAAAAGCAACTAAAGAACCATATTCCTTTGTTTATATCGATAAGCCACGAAAATTCACCACCAAAAATTTCAATGAAAGAATATAATATATTTATATAAATGAGTTATTCAAACGGACTTTTACCTTCATCATCATCAACCATTGGTAAACGTGGACTACCTGGCTTACCAGGTGTTGGATTCAATTTAACAGATGATGGTAATTATGATATTGAAGGGAAGTGATTAACCAATATTGGTGACTCAATTGATGATAATGATGCAGTCAGTTTAAAAGTGTTGAAAGAACATACTAAAGTCAGTCAAAATAGTTATCATTTACAACCAAGTTTTCGATTTTATAAAGACTTTGGTGATAAGAGTTAATTAACTGTAGGTTCACCACCAAATACATCACCAGACCATTTTTTTCAAAATCATAAAGCGCATAATGATGCATATATAATTGAGAAAGAAGGTGATGATACTGGTTTTAGTGGAGAAGCATGGTCTAGTATAAAAATGAAAGGTAATCAATTAGAGAGTGGTACTTATACCTCTGTTTTTGAAATATTCGTTATTGGTGATGCTGGTGGTTTTCTTGTTGATGATACAATAATTTTCAATGTCCACGGTGACAGTCATTATACGATTAATACATTCGATAGTGACAAAATATCTAATCAGTATACTAAATCAATTATTCAATTCACTTCTGATGGAAGAGCTGGAGTAGATGATGGGATAAAATTCCAAATTAGATATTATGGTTCTCAATAAAATAAAAACATTAAATTTCTATTTTATTCAAGAGTGATTAAGGGTAAACAGTCGACAATTTTCGACCATACTATTTTTAATGTCCGTGATGTTGTTGATAATCATATGATTCTCTATTTTGAGAATTTAAATCTCAATGGCAATCTTATTGATGGTTTAGGTGATCCTGTAGCATACGCTAATGCTGCTAATAAGAAGTACGTTGACACTGAAAACGCTAAGCAGAACATTGCCATTGCTGACAAAGCCACCAAATCATATGTTGATGGAGAAATAGCAAAAGTCCATATAGATACTACACCATTACTTCCCAGAGATGGAAGCAGACCAATGTTTGGAGATCTAAATATGGAAAACAATTATATTCTCAGTGTTAACAATATCTCTGATCATCAACCAGATGATGAATATAGTGTTATAATAAAAGATTTGAGAAGTGTTGTTAATAAAGGATATTTGAACTCAAATTTTATAAAATTAAAAGATAAAGATGGAAAACAATACTTTGATCTTAATCAAAATATAATAAAAAATTGTGAACCCTATTATGATGGTATTTTTGATGACAACAGTTTAGTAAGTAAAGCATTTGTTGATTCTCAAATTGCTAAAATACCACATGCTGCAAATACAAACAAATTTATTAATGTTGATGGCACAGTAGCAATGAATGCAGATTTTAATGCTGGTGGACATTTCGTTGATAATGTTAAAACAATTGTTGAAGACGATGGAGAAAATCCATATTATGAACAAATAAATAAAACATAAAGCTATTAATTTTGAACTTTTAAAAAGTACATGAGACTATTTAGTCCGTTTCATTTCTGAGATAGATTACTTATTAACAGATGGAAGTGAAGCAATGACTGGAAATTTAGATATGGGAAATCAAAATATAATTAATTTGAAAGAACCAGAAGATCACCAATCCACATATGCTGCTAATGTAAAATTTGTCGCTAATGCAATTGTTGATAATAATACAATTATTGATGGTATAATTGATAAGAAAATAAAAGTGTCTGAAATAAGTTTCATAGAGTCAATCGATAAAGAAAATGTATTCAAAAGAGTGATGGATAATGATGAATTCAAAGAAGATGATGATGACATTCATAAAATTGGAGTTCAGAATAAAGATTTTCATTCATTGAATAAAAAAGCTTACGAATTCAAAATTGATTATGATTCAAGTATAGGTTATTATAGTACCAGATTGTCAATTGATTTGGTATATCTACCAAAAGGTTCTTACACAATGGTCTATGAAATGTATGTTGAAGATGGTATTACAATTGATGAGATAAATGCATCCAGTGGAACTCTATCAGTGATCAAAATAAATTCAAAAATAAATGGAACAAGTACAAGAAGCATAATACAATTATCAAAAAACATCATCTTTCCCAGTTTTGATGATTTAGATATTGACATAAGATTGAAAAGTAAAACTTATCCCCAAACTACTATTTATGTCGTTGTTTACGGTGTTAAAGGTCAAGTCAATAATGTACCAGTAAATCTTTGGGATCGTCTTTATTATTATGACAATGATTCCATCAAATATGAGGTACCAATCGATATGGGAAACAAAAAGATAATTGGAGTAGCAGATGGTACTGTAGATAATGATGTAGTCAATAAATCACAATTAGACACATTAAAATTACAATTAGACACATTCCAATCAAATTTCAATACATTTATTAAGAAAAGAACATATTATTACACAAACGAATTGAAACATAATAACAAAAATTATATCAAGTTCAAAGATATTCAACAATACCCTTTCCAAACTATGTTAAATGGTTTAGAACTCAGGCTATATATCAGTGGTCATTATCAAATAATCTATACTGATTATTATAAAGGAGAAGCTAATAAATTCAAAATCTTTGATAAAAATTCTAGTAAAACTGTATTTTATATCAATTTAGACAGTAAATCAGATTGGACACCATTAATGATAAACACAATCATTAAATTAGATTCTGATCGTCTACTTGATACCCCTGAGTTGTCTTTTTCTGTAGATGTAAATAAGAATACTATTCTTTATGGAGTAGGACACAGCACATTTTACATCCAATATTTACATCCATGAATATAAATATATAAACTAATATATATGAAAGAGTCACGAAGAAGTATTCACAATAAAAGACCATTGAAAAAAATATTCAACTGGAATCATATTTCAGATGAATTAACAGAAGAACAGGTAAATGAATTAAAATCTTACTACCTAACATATCATAAAAAGTGTTTTGCTTACAAGCTGGCATTGAAACGTTTCAAAGAATGGAAATTATTAGGCAACTCATTGTCCATCATATTTGCATCCGGAGGTTTAGCAAGCAGCATAGCAACTGGCGGCATCAGTTTGATTGCAATCAGTACAGTAGCACTTTTGATTCAGGGTTGGATGAAGCATAAAGCCCTTGATCTCAAGATCCAAAATTGTATTTATGCTTACCAAAGCTATCAACATCTTCTGAATAATATAAGGGATATGATGAGAAGTGGAAATTACAATTCATCTCAAATTCATAATACAATGAAGAACATTGATGATTATGTGACAGACAACAGTCCTATTATTGATAAGTATCTTTGTAAATACGATGAAAAATTCACTTGTTAATTATCAACTGAATTCTATCACCAACCAGTGATAGAACATTTTTCCAAAATTGTTTATAATATCTGATTGTCCTCTTCGACTTCGTTACTTGGATATCTTTGTAAGGAAGCCCGAGCATCTTGAATAATTGCTTTATAATAAATTTAATATTAATCATCCGTTTACGTCCATCATTGACCTCATGAAGAATACCATTAATCTCAATGAATATTTTATGGATCTTCTCTCTTTGTTGAAAAGTCAATTGAATATTAGCCTTAAAACATATATTATTTATCACATTCTCAATATGGTATTTCCTATGATATATTGATTTTTGTTGTATCAAATACATTTTATCATAGAAGTTGAAGTTCTCTGTGACAAAATCATAACCATTAACTGAACCACAATTTAAACAAGTATTCATACCATTTACAGTTTTAAAATCCTGTTCACTACAACATTGCTCAACTGTTTTATTAAATGTTGTTAATTGTTCATCACAGAATGGACACATAATTTCACCATCATTAATAAATTCATGATGAATAACAGTGTTGCAAGTCATCTTATATTATTAGTACAGAATATATTTTAAAGTCGGTAATCAAAAACTATAGGTTATATGACAATTGTATGGCTCATTTTCCTGGGGAACCCCCTATTGTAATAAGGAATAAAAAGCCATGCATACAGACACAAAAATGGTGTCCAGACTGATGTCCCGGGTTTTGGTCTGGCTCCACATTTGATTCCAATATTTATTTCTTTAGTTTTTATTATTTAATTGTTGGAAAAATAATATAGAAAAATAAGCTAGAAAAATAATATAGAAAAAAATATTGAAAACTGTGTTGGAGTTTATTATTTGAAAAAATATTGAAAATGTGCTGGAAAAATAATATAGAAAAAATATTGAAAACTGTGCTGGAGTTTATTATTTGAAAAAATATTGAAAATGTGCTCGGACCCCCATTTACTATACTACTAGCCCAAGCTGGATATATGAGAAGCTCAATTTTTTCTTGACCTCTGTACTGTCACACAATTTGCCTTATTTGCATATTTACAAGGGTTTGTGAGGGGAGAGAGATAGGTTTTGTAGCGGATTTGTTGAGTTTCCATCGAGTTACAATTCCATCGTTTGCTCACCCTTTCAAAATTTTACCAAGGTTGGGTACTCGAGGCGAAAGCCGAGCGGACCGCTTGAGGGAAAGCGGCCATCTCTCTCTGAACGATGGGCCCGTCAACTACCAACTCCATTCCTCTACCGCGCTGCTCTCCTTCAAGGCCTGCGAGTCCGATCCTTTTTGCACACAAGTTCCGTCGCCGACCATGGGTTCTGTCCTGCTTTCCACCTTTTCCATCTTCCACCTTTTCCATCGCCATGGCAGCCTTTCTGGCCATGTGTTCGTCTTTTCCGAACGTACCGAACTCCCCTGCCGCCATGTAACTGAACGCCTCCTCACCATCCTCGCGTCGGCTGGAGTCGACGGGAACGTTTTAAGCAAGACTTTCTCGGATCGGTTCAGCCACTTCTGGTAGCGGAGGCGGCGAGTATTCAAACAAGAGCGGTGTGTTTTATTTTCATTCAATGAGAAGATTTAGAGTACGAGGAATTTTAATTGTTGTACCAATAGATTTTTAGGTTATGGGTGTAATTTCCAGGTTTGGTTTAGATGAAAAGTAAGAAAAGCGAAAGGGAAAGCGGCTTTTTTTATTTTGTGTTTCAGAAGAAAAGGGTGAAAAATAAAAAAAAATTGAGCCCCTTGACATCAATTTTTCTTAAATTAAAAGATCAAAAATGTTTATTTCAATTTGGATTTTTCTTTTTAACATTTTGCTTTAAATAGAATCAATCTAGGTGCATGGATATTGATTTTAATTTTAAATTTTCATTATTGGATGAAAATCGACTGGACGAAAGGTACACGCACCGTGGGGTACTCCTATTTATGGGCTATATAGGTACTGCCGCGGCATAGGGTATGGTTTTTTAGGTTCTCGGTCCCTAAATAGAGTATCTTTTTTGACCATTTTATTGCTGTGTTTCTGGTGTGGTCCTTAGATGGGGTAGATAAATTGCATTATCTTATACTGGAGTGTGAAAACGCCCACCTAAACGAATATTTGGGCTTTAAAAAGGGTATCAGTTTTCGCTTCCTTAGTCC
>CM042747.1:1618928-1623928 GCA_022496165.2 Catalaphyllia jardinei
CATCTACAACCGCAGTACAAATATGAATTATTTCATATATACTTCACATACGGGTTTTTGGTGAGAAAAATGACGAAACTTGACGCACACATGCTGAAAAATACCTTCACTCCATTTCGTTACAAATTCATACTGATTATGTAACATTTTTATTTGAAAAAAGATTTTTGCGATAAGAATGTAAAGAACACTCTATTGTTTGTATAAGCGCCCTAATGATTATCAATGAAATTGTATTGGTTGTTCATTGATGCTATTGACTGTTTAGCTATGGTTTCAAATTTTATTGAATTTATTGTTCACTAAAATGAATGCCCGATCATGCATAAGAATATTATTTTGATGTTATTGAATTTACAATGCGCGCAAATGAAAGTTGCTTTGACCAATTTGAATTTCACAAGATGTTAATGAAAGTCTTGAAACTTAATTGAATGTTTACAATTATGCAGACATCCTTGTTGAGGGTGCATTTCGCGCAATTGAATGCCGATTGGCGCAATTGAACGTATTTTAGCATTGTCTCGTTTTTAGTGCAAATGATTGAGTATTTTCTCTAAATGAACAGCAGAAGGTGTAATTAACATCGATACTACGTGTTTAAAGGCTGTTTAGGTAGTCTGTTTGATGGTATATCTGATTATCTATCTTACAGATTAAACGTGAGATATTTCTTGGAAAAGACAAGACGATCTTAAGATCGCAATTTCGGCTGTAGCTAGACTTGCTGCTACGAGTGTTTACTATTTGCGACGAAATATTTCGGTGAAACATTTGTTCGGTGTCACGTTATCGGCAGAGAAAAATGACATTTTAATTAGTTATGTTAAAAGACTCTTTTTTCTTTCATAATTGTAGCAATAATTACCTTACCGCATGGATCGTGACATATCCGTTCTTCGGCTAGGCGTACAAAGCTTTATTCATGTTTATTTCCTTTACGTCAGAAGGCACGCTTTAGATTAGTCTTTTCTCAGCCCGTTTAATCAGTTGTTAGGAGTTCATCAAACTGTTAGGACTTTCGGAGTTGTTTCTACTGTGGGAGATGTGGAGTTCTTACCCCCGGAGTCAAGATCAGATGTTAGTCTCGCTTGTATACCTTGTAGTTCCTTTTTCCGTCTTTTTTCTGCATAGAGTATTATCGTAGTTTTCTTTCTTCTGACGTAGAGATCGCTCTTTGCCTTTTAGTTTTCACCGCCGTAAATAGTCGGACCAGCCTGATTTTCAAGAAACGCGTTGAATCTTGCTGACCGCCTAGTACTTCACTGCAGTTGACCTGGCGAACTGCAGTGCCTTACGCCACGCGTCTACGACACTGGGAACGCGACATTCGGATAAATGGTTGCCTAAAAATTTCGAAACTTTTTTCCCAGTATGGGGAGCCGTTTGTGCCAAAAATACAAATCGCTAGTGTAAATCTCAGACTAGGTTTACACTAGAGGAAATTGTTCCGGATTCGTGATGAATCCGGAACGTTTTAGTACCGGATTGGTTTTGCCGTTTACACACAGGAGGACGAATCCGAAATAAAAACAGCCCGGTTTGGTCACGTCTCCGGAGATTTTGAATCCGGAATCTAAAGTGGGAACTTTGAATCGGAAAACTTTTGAATTCGGAAAGTTTTGCTGTGTAAACGCTTTTCTCTCGAATCCGGATATCTTTCCGCCAGCAATATTATGAGTTTGCGGTATAACTAAAATGGCGGATGCAGCAATCCAAAGTAATCCAAAGTCGTAGTCGTATTTATGGCCATTGTTAGCGGTCGCTGTTAGCCTCCTTGTTCTGTCACTGGTCCCGGCAGTCTTTTAATTTGTAATGGGTAGTGCTATATTCTTCAGAAACCAAAAAGGCGACGCAAACAATGTTGACGTCCTCCACACTTTATCGGAAATGACGATGGCACGATCGCTGGATGCTGGATAAGACCAGGACAAATGCCTGGTGGGACAACATGATGGGCAACATTAGCGTGATCAGCGAGTGGAAAGAAAACTTCAGACTGTCTCAACGTACCCCTAGGCTTTTTTTCTGGTGACATTTTGTTTCTCGTCGTCGAAGCAACAAACAACTTGTTGACCATTTTATCGTGAATGTTCCTGGAGTTGTCGTCCTGTGTAAACGGTCAGGAATCCGAATATCCTTTTAGTGTAAACGCCTACTAATCCGAATACTCTAAAATTGATGAATCCGGAAACATTTACGAATCCGGAAAAATCTGCTCTAGTGTAAACCTAGTCTCAATCGTTAGTGCAGGCGACAAATCGTAGGTGATGATAGACGGTTCAGTTGCTTCGCTAAAATGGTCAATCGTTAGAACAAAACACCGTTCGCTAGTGTTGTTGCCGGAGCAACGTTGTAAAACTTCGATCGATAGTGCTGAATGTCAATTGCTAATGCATACCTGCCAACCCTCAGAGTACAAAAATCTGGAGACGTCTAAAAATCTTTGCATTGTAAGAATGTCATTAAAGACAATGTCCAGGAATAACCTCCGAAAATCACCCAAAAGGCATTCCGAGAGACGGGGAGATTTAATGAAAAACTTGGAGACTCCCGGGAAAACCGGGAGAGTTGGCAGGTATGCTAATGTTTCCAGGCAGATCGATAGTGCTAAATTTCAATCGACTAACTTAGTGGTATTTTTAAAATGGGAAAGGAATGCTTGCAAGTTTTCTTGAATCTAAATTTTGGCACCGAGGAACTGACGATCACTTTAGTAGTGAAAGCGTTGGAAAACTATTTCATACCCAAGCGAAATGTGGTCTTTAAGAGGTATGTTTTCATCCTGTGTATCCAGTAGCCCGAAGAAACTGTTGATGGCTTGCCAATAGATTAAGAAAAGTCGCATTTTGATAGGTGATAGGCTAGTTATTGGAATACTAAATAACACAAAGACAAGTTGATTAGAGAGAAAGATTTGTCTTTGGCTCTTGGCACGGTCAAGTCAAGCGAATAAACAACTAAAAACGATTCAAAAGGAAGAGAAACAGAACAAAGAAACGAGCTAAACTTAGTTCACGAGGAGCGTGAACCACTACAAGGCAAGGAGCCTCCACATCCAAAGAAATCACCAAATCAAACAAAATCATGGCTAAGCAAAGCTTGGAAATGCAGAGATTGTAAACAGTGAGAGATCATGAATGCCCCAATTGAAGAAGAATGAACCTTTCGCCAAGGTGTCAAGCAAGCCAAAAGATGGTTCATTTATTTTACTCACGGATTTAACCAAGGATGATTCGGATTTAACCATACATTCATATTTAACCACGGGTTGTACCAACAACAGTAAACAACGCCATTGCAAGTCTCGAACACGTTTTCTACTCATCAACATTAAATACGCATGCTCCGTGTTACGAATTCGATGTTTTAAGCGGTAGGTAGTTTGTAGTCCAAACAGAACGCAGGGTTTTCGGAAACAACAAGGTTATTTATTCCAGATGAACGCAGTAATTCCACACAAGACTTCACAACAAGCACACGCTAGGCTTGTCGGTTAAACTACGACCTCCGTCACTCTTGTATAAACACGGCCTCTTGCCAGATACCCACGTAACCTGTTTGTTACACTTCAACAAACACGACCTCTGTCGAGACTCTACACGCGACCTTCGTCACACTTCAGTAAACACTGCTGACTCACAAGATAATTCTCTCTGAAACACTCCTGGGAAAAACACACAAGGACTATATCGATTCGCTTATATACTTGACAGCATAAAATTCTAGAACTTTCCAGCACTACTAAATAAAGTATCATTACAATATTAAACTATTTACAGCAACGTACGTAAACGACTAAAATAAATTGCTTAGTCACGGTGATGCGATACTAATTAAATATGCAAGAAGATTCAAGACGAAATTAGCATAATTCGCGAATCTTCCAAGTCACGAAATAATTTTTCGTAACACTCCGATATACAGAACAGGGGGCATGGGGAGAGTAGAGCTTAACATTCGCAAACACCGCCATTCCTCCCTTTGGATTACTTTTTAGGTTGAAGGAAACAAGGCCAGAATAAACCTGATCAACTTTACAAGCAGGCACATACATGTCTCTGAATGTCTTAGGAAAGTCCTAACAGCGTTTGAACACGGCAAACTGGCATAACTACTGCAGAAGTGTAACACAACAAACAGTTCAGGTTCAGTTCAAAGTTCCAGTTTACATCTGGGTGTAAGAGTTCTACTCCGGGGCCAGCTTAACACAGCCTATAACAATTAGTCCTGAAATCAAGACGGTAGTCGTTTGACTCTTGATGGACGTGGAATCATTTTAGCAACTAAACTATTGGCTTGGTAAACCTAGTGTCACTCCTTGAGCCTCTGTCAATCTGATGATTTACTGGTGGCTTGGGGTACATTATCTTGCCCGAGATACTTTTTCACTTGGGTCACATTTCGACGGTACTGTACACAATCGGCCTCAACAAGAACACTATTGCCATTCTTCTGACCAACTGTAAATGGAGACTGTTTGTATGGCGTCCACAGTTTGCTTTCTTTCTCCTATCTCAACAACACCTTATGACCTTCTTGAATCTTACTTGCATACGCATTTCTTTTGCAGTCTGCATACACCTTCCCTTTCTCTTTTCTTTCACTGTCACGGTCTCTGACTTCATCTTTAACACTGAACTTTTGCAGCTCAGGTAGTTTGGTCCTGATTTATCTTCCAAATTACAATTCTGCTGGGCTACCGCCAGTTGTAGAATGAGATGTACTGCGATACATCATAAGAAGTCGTCCATCTCTGATCCCCAGTTTAGACCTTCTGCTTGGGCTTTACATAGGCGTTTCACAACACTGCGGATTTGTCTTTCATTCTCCCCATTAGTCTGTGACCACAAGGGTGTGGTTTGCCGATTCTCAATTCCTCCGGTGCTTAATTCTCATTTCCAGTCTGAAGCAAAACATTATTGGTCTTTTGATGACGTCACCGGCCAACTCGCCTCATTCTTCGCTATTGCTCGGTCATGGGGCCCAAAAGACCTAAT
>CM042747.1:1628928-1631428 GCA_022496165.2 Catalaphyllia jardinei
CTGACAGGAAAGTTGATGCTTATGCATCTCAGGAACCCCTAAAGCTTAGTGGAAAATGCATGCTGAACATTTGTGTACCTGGAACATAAACGTCGATCAAGGCTGAGTTCTTTGTAATGCCAGGCACAGCAGACACATTGCTAGGCAGAAGTTCCTCTGAAGAATTAGGTGTATCTGTAAATGCTTGTGAATCCAAAAACGTCAATGATAAGAAGGCTGCCCTAAAGGCAAAGTACCCAGGAGTGTTTACTGGCCTTGGAAAATTGAAAAATTTCCAATTAAAGCTGCATGTAGATGGAAGTGTCACTCCGGTTGCCCAGGCTATGCGAAGAATTCCGTTCATTAGGAAACAAAAGGTTGTTGACAAATTAGAGGAACTTGAAGCACTCGATGTGATAGAGAAAGTGAATGAGCCTACAAGTTGGATTAATCCCCTTGTAGCTGTAGAAAAACCAAATGGTGATGTGCCCATATGTCTGGACATGAGGCAAGCCAATCGAGGGATACTAAGAGAGAAGCACCCTGTGCCTACTATTGAAGAGACTCTGCAAGAACTGTCAGGGGCAAAAGTATTGTCCAAGTTAGATTTGAACATGGCATTCCACCAAATAGAACTTGCTCCAGAGTGAAGAGACATAACTACTTTTGCAGGACCCAATGGTCTTTAACGCTACAAGCGTCTCTTGTTTGGTGTAAATATGGCCACTGAGAAATTCCAGCACATCGTCTGGCAGATCCTCAAAGATTGCCCTGGAACACACAATATTCACGATGATATCCGCGTAGTTGGCACTTCTGAAGAAGAGCATGATGAAAGGCTGAATAAAGTGATGAAGAAGTTAGAAGAGAGTGGTTTGACACTGAACTACGACAAGTGCCAGATAGGTGTGTGCAGCATGGAGTACCTGGGAAACGTGTTAACCGACAGTGGAGTGCAAGTATCTGCTGACAAAATTGAAGCCATCGTGCAGACACCAAGACCAAAGGATCAATCAGAGCTGCGAAGCTTCCTTGGTTTGGTGCAATATTGTTCAAGGTTCATTCCAAGCTTTGCGATCATTGCCAGTCCACTTTGGGATCTGACCAAAACACATGCTAAATAGAAGTGAGGCACAGCTGAAGAAAATGCTTTCCAAGCGGTTAAAAGGCAACTGACACAGGAACCCGTCATGGCATTCTTCAACAAGGAGCAGAAACCCGTGTCATCACAGATGCCTCTCCAGTAAGTATTGGAGCTGTCTTGGAACAAAAACAGGAAGATGGCCAGTACAGACCTGTACACTATGCGAGCCGTAAGCTAACTCCACCAGAAAGCCGATATTCTCAGTTTGAGAGGGAAGCCCTGGCGGTAAAGTTGAGCTGTGAAAATTCTTCCGGTACATCCATGGGAACGAGTTTGACATCTGCACTGACCATAAGCCACTGACCACTGTGCTTGGTCCACATTCAAAACCACCTTCAGCCAGAATTGAAAGATGGATGTTATACATGCAGCAGTTTAAGTATAACATCAGACACATCCCTGGCAAAGAAAATGCTGCTGATGCCTTAAGCAGATTGCCAGTAGATAGTGCAGCTGACGAAACCGTCAAACAGACAGAAGAATATGCACGCACCATAGTTGCTGATGCCATACCTGCAGCATTACCACCTCGCCAAATTGAGAGAGAATCCGAGAGAGATCTTACCCTACAACTGGTTCGTCATGCTATCATTTCTGGTGATTGGTCAAAACTCCAGGGAACAACGTACAAAGCTGTTAGAGATGAGCTCTGGATAATGGGACAGCTGGTCATGAGAGGAAAGAAGGTTGTCATGCCAGAGAAGTTGTGGAATCAGACCATTCAACTTGCCCATGAAGGTCACTAAGGAATGGTACGAACAAAATCTGGCTTGAGAGAGAAGGTGTGGTGGCCAGATCTTGACAAACAAGTCGAAAGGTTAATCAGAGCCTGCTATCGATGCCAACTGGTTGGACCCAGACCAAAGCCAGAACCAATAAGATCAACACCACTACCTCAAGGCCCGTGGAGTGAAATTACTGTGGACCTATACTAGAGATTCCAAAGAAAGGACACTTGCTTATTGTAGTTGATTACTACCCAGAAAAAGCTTTTCTGACCAAGACTGATGCTGGAACTGTTATCAAGTGTTTAGAGAGCATGTTTCGCACTCATGGTTTGCCTGAAGCCCTCAGAAGTGATAATGGCCCACCGTTTGCTTCACGAGAATTTGAATGATTCCTTGAGTACTTGCAATCGACTACAAGAAAGGCATCCCGTATTGGCCTCAAAGTGATGGTGAAGTGGAGAGGTTTAACGAAACCCTCCTGAAAATAATCAGAATAGCACAACTGCAAGGCAGGAATTGGAAAAGAGAAGTACAAGACTTTCTTTTCCACTATCGCAGCACTCCCCATACGGTCACTTCGTTGTCTACGGCTGAGCTTCTTATGGGTAGGAAACTAAGGAATAACTTGCCGCAGGTTCAGTCTCCTCGT
>CM042747.1:1636428-1638240 GCA_022496165.2 Catalaphyllia jardinei
CGATACCATGGATTACTCGGCCAGATCCAGGTTGTAGTGCAACCAGCTGACAACTACGACAGTTCCTCAGGATAGTGATCCTTGATGCCGCCGTTGTATTTTCAGCGGCATGTAAAAAAAACTCGGGCCACCGGGAATGTGCATCAGCAAGAGTGAAGTAGTGCCTCTTTTCATCTTTGTGGAAATCGATATGAATGCAATACCATGGATTACTTGGCCAGATCCAGGTTGTAGTGCAACCAGCTGACAACTACGACAGTTCCTCGCTGTCTGTTCGATTTCTATATCGACATGTGGCCACCAAAGGTAGCTGCGTGCTAACTCTTTCACACGGAAACTGCAGAAATACTGCTTCTAGATTATGCAAGTAGTCGTCATGACCCACAAACAGATCATCCATGATTACGCAAGGTCCATCCATCCCTGCCAAATCTTGCTCAATGAAACGTTGCCAGATAGCTGGTGGTATGGACAATCTCGAATGATGAGCCAGCACAAGGATTTCCTATTAATATTTTAATTCTGAAACGAAAATACGTAAACCAAGATTTAAGACGATTTCTGGCAACATTCCGATCATATTTGAGGCGTTACACAAATTGCTCAAGAGTCAGAAAACGTGAAATTACAACAACATGAAAGAAACTGCAATTGAAATAAACACATACAAATTGAAAATGATGTTTTAGTACCTGAAGGGTAGATCCTCGTGCGGCAAATAGAACTAAAGACGAAATAAATGGCTAACACTGTCCGTACGTGCACGTGTATTTGCTGACCGCGTGTCGAACTCAAGGTAATGGACGAAAGGTTACTTAGACTAAATGAAATGTGAACTGAAACACGTGTCCTTGATCGGAAGTGCCTACGTATTTGTGAATAATCAGTTAATAATCAATGTTTAAAATCAATTAACACGTCAAAGTCCAAGTTCATTTATAACAGCTGGACTTGACGAAATTTCAAATGTGTATATCGAAATAAAGCACTTGCGGATGTTGATCGTGCATAACTGCTGAGACGACTTGGGGGACATTCCTCAGGTCCGTTTTGGTGAGCTTTTTCCAGGTAGACATTTTTCTCCGTATCTCCTCTAGCGTCGGAATAGGAAACTGCTCTGTTTGAATGGCGAGGTTGCCAGTCCCCTTGTAGTGGCCACACACTCGTACCGAGCCATCCGTCTTAGGTACACAGACATTGGGTTTGGCCCAGTTACTAACTTCTACTGACTCAATGATGCCCTAGTTTTCCTAGTTTTTCCATCGTTTACAGCTCCTTCTCTACCGCGGGGCGCAATGCGCAGGGCACTGAGCGTGGCTTCTGGAAGCCAGGCTTAAAGAACTATCTTTGAGATATAATTTAGCTGTTACACCTTTGACCGTTACATTCAGGTTTGAAAATCTCAGTATAGTGTTCCTTTAAGCCGTTATCTCACTCTACTACAAATTGCCCATGAAGTCAACGAAGGGCTGCCCTTGCTGCTGAACAGCACAACGGAAGTGGTATCTCTCTGCGATCTTCAAACATGTCGGCTTGAAATGCTCGCGCAGCAGAGTCGCCAACTGAGCAAATGTTTTCATGTTAGGAGCGTGGGGAAATGCCTAATCTTTCAGTACTCGAATTCGAAAGCAGTTGTATCCTGTTGATGTCAATAAAATGGCTCGTCGTTGAGCAGCATCCTTGATGTAATAGGCGGTACAATGCTCTTGAAGTATTTCCAGGTAACTTTCGATATCTTTCGATTCAGCGTCGAACTGGTCAAAAGGTGTGGTTCCCTGATTCCCTTTACTAGGGCTAACGCCCAGTGGGTTA
>CM042747.1:1638250-1655750 GCA_022496165.2 Catalaphyllia jardinei
TCTGTTACATCATTTGTGTTCATAGTGCTACGCGGCACAACATTCATGGTCAAAAGGTGGTCTGCCAGCCATAGTTTCCTTCGTTTATTCAGTCAGTTTCAGACTTTTCCGTAGGAATTTTGAATTACTACCTGCTTGCCCACAGCTTTTTCCGAAGCCAGCGTTCCAGACTCCTGGTCCCCACTGTTAAGTACTGAAACTTTCGTTAACACAAAAAATACTACATCAAGCACATGGCGGACCTGATCCAAGAGCGTGTAGATCTGGTGTAACAGAACGTAAACTAAGCTACTGACGTACCCAGGCTCTTATAAGGTGGGAGTACAAAATGCAGCACACGAAGAGTATTGCCAAGTCCCTCCAATTCGCAATCTTTTCAGAACAAGTCGTGAATAGTACAGTAATTGTAGGTGGAGTAAGCAAAAACAAACTGTAAGGTAAAAAAGTAAATGTCACAAACAAGACTTGTCGTCGTTCTGCGAAGATTTCATGCCTTAAAAGCCAGTCAATTCTTTATCAATGTCGCTGTAGCTGTAAGCATAGCCATCAAAGTCGTAAGTTAAAGGTTGGTTTGACCCAAAGTTAATTTTATTTTTTCTCGCAGAGCCGAAGTGCAGGGAAAAGCTGAAGGAGAAATTTCCGTTCACGTAGCAAGTGTTGGGTTAAAGACTGAGTTAAAAAAGCTTACATCAAAGTGCAAAGACACAGCAGACATCTCCGTCAAATATTACGCCACAGACTTACCAGATAAACTTCCAACTACTCTGGATGGTTTGGTCGAGTTAATTGAGTCGTTCCCTTCTAGATTAAAGGACATCAATGATGGTAAAGGAATCCCCTTACAGGTACTCCTTTTTAGGGCCAGTTAAGAAGGACGGAAGGCTGCCCTAGCAAGCGGGTTAACCCTAGCTGTAGGGCAAAAGATAGCCCGGCTTTGTAGGATAACCCTACCACCCGGGATAACTTAATGCGTGATGACACTCAAAGGGTCTGGAAACATGTAGAAGGTTAACCCGGGGAGGCGGGCCAACTCTACTTGGAGTGTTTACAAGGGAAAAAGTTAACCCGCCTGCCAGGGTAACCCTTGCAAGCAGATACGGTAAACCGCTTACCCGGGTAACCCCTGCTGCCTTGTAAACACGATGAAGAAAAAACGAGGAAATGTGTGAGTGGCTAGGGCAACCCGCTCCTTTGGATAACCCTCTCTCCTTGTGCATGGCTGAAAATAGTAGTATCACTTAACCTATAGCTCGTTTCTGGGTAAAGTGGTCCTGATATGTATACTATTGTCGATTTATGAAATAACTGAGATACTACGCACGCTCTGATTGGTCAATAGAGTTGCTAAACCTATGTTCTATTGTACCGGTAAACCACGGTTCCCGATCTTTGGCAGCTCTACGCGGGAACTAGACAACTCGGAACTCTAGCGATGACAAATGAAATAACCAGTTTTGCCTTTCACTGGCTGAGCTATTAATAACACGAATATCTTTTCAGTCAACATACACATAGAAACCTGCAAGGAAAAACAGGACCAGAAGCTGGTTTTCATATAAAGCTTTATCTTTTTTTTCCACGGCAAAACTTTTATGCCGACTCCGGTTACGCTTGAGATTAAGATTATAGAAGTTTTAAACCGTTGTTTCGGTGCTTTCCACAGTCTGTGGAGGACTAAGTCAGCTGGGCTTGTCTACTCAATTTGGGTTGTCAAACAAGCAGGGAAAAGTTTGAGTTTAAACTCAATGCATTCATGCATAACACGATATATGAATTTGATTTCGATAAGCTTAGCTTTCAAGCAATACGGTTTTCATTTAGCAAAATACAGAGAGAAACACAGACTAGCCATCAGCATAAGTAGCCATCAGCATAAGTAAATAAATTCTGAATAAATTTCGGAAGCAGTGTTTCTGTTACTAACCTTTATTCCACTCGCAAAACCTTGGGAAATTATCCCTAAACACTGCCTTGAATCACTTCGCCAAGCACATGAAGTTTGTACTACTTGCACACTTTTCGTACAGCCTTTTACTTTCGTGATGACCGATTCCACCTACGAATCCCTGCATTTCTCCGTCAGAATACCTTTGAGTTAATTAATATGCTTTTTGCCATTCACCGATACCCTTTTTCTTTTCTTTCTTACAGTAAGACTTTCTTAAAACAGCTTGAAATGTTTTCATCGCTTCGTCGCTGCGGATTTCGTGTCCGGCGCGAAGTCTGTGTTTTCATTCTTTCAGTCTCTGTTATTGGTTTGTCGCGTCATCTCATGAATTTGATGAGAATAAGCAACTTGATCACGAAAGTACAATAAACTTTCCTCTCATTGACAGACTTTCTCCATAGTTATTTCATAAAAGCGATAGACCACTCTTTCTATGGCTTTACCGGCGCAATAAACCACTTGGGATGTTGGGAGAACACTCAAAAGGCTTGTAAATCACTCGCCTGACGGCTCGTGATTTACAAGCTTTTCTCGTGTTCTCCCAACATCCCGCGTGGTTTATTGCGCCAGTAAACCCATAGAAAGAGTGGTCTATTGCTTAAATATTCTACTAGTCAAGTTTAAAGTAATCACAGTTTTGTAATAAAAAAGTTTGGATGATTTCTTTTAACAGTTTGAGCTTCTGCCGATTAGTGCTGCTCCAGGCATACAAACAGCAGAGTTTCCCTGTCAACACGCGTTAAACCCTTTAGATGAGGAATTGATGGAGCAGTACTTTGACGATCTTCAAAACGCCCATTATCTCGTCAAAAAGTATGAAGAAAGTAGTGGGGACGATGATGACGATGACGTATTAGAATTTATTGAAGAAATCAACACGGTCAGGTACCATCTTAGAGATGCCATCTCTAAGATGAATTCAACTGACGGAAAGGAGAAAGTTGATGCTGGTATTGCTGCTTACCGAAAAGCTCTTGGTGGACGCAATATTTCTGGAAAATTCTGTAGAAGATGGACAACGATTCTAAAAACTAAGGTTGGTGATATGGAGTTTGTCGTTTGTTTTAGTATTTTCATCTGCGGGATCGTGTAGCTAAAAGCCAACACTGAAATAACTTCATATCACTAAACGTTCTCTGCTGATGGATCAAAAACGTAGAACTAGTACGGAGATTTTTATGTCGGTGAAATTTTATTAGCTCTAGAAACCATAATTTAGGACAAACGCACTGTAAACCATGCCAGTAAATCAAACGGTCGTTAGCAGCAGCTCATAAAGCAACAGTTTGGTGCATGGATTTTTCGGATTGGGTTTGATTTAACAGTGCACTGAGTTTCCACAAATCCAATTATTTTACTAAGGATTTTGCACAAAGACACTTGTATTTGGAAACCTTGATTTGTTTTTTTGGGGTGTGTGTTTTTTTTTACTTAAACTCGGTTTCAACCTTAACTTTAGCATTAAAATGTTGCACTTTAAGCATCGCAAAGTGTCATTTTCATATCACTTCATCTTTGACAGAATCATGTGTGTGTTTGGTGACTTTTCAGGAGAGACGACACTTTGTGATGGTTATGATAAACAGCATGCATCTCATTAACCTGCATTTCTGGACAGATCTGAAATTAGATAGATATTCGATATCAAACTCGTTCCCAGGCCTTATCTTACCGCCCCTTGGGGCGAACGAAGAGAGACCCTCTGTCCTCTCTCTGGGAGGGGGAAGATGAAAGACCCTGGGAATGAGGTCGAGTCGATATGGTTTGAACAGAAAGCTGAAGAACAATCAAAATATGTTCATACATGGTGGCTATTATGGTCTATTCAACTATTATTAGGTGATGTGTTTACAAATGCCTTCCGATAGGTGACAAACATAATACTGCAAAGGACCGCAAACGAAAATGCTGCATGTATACGTAGGATCTGTAAAAGATCTGATCAGCCAAACATAGAAAGACTAGAAAACAACGATGCAAGGCTGATACTACGTAGATAGAGAGCTTAACGGGGCAACGACACGATAGAGTCAAAACTTAAAGCCATGAATTGCAACCGTGGACCTTATTGGGTCTCGTCAGCACGGTGTAGCAAGTTGTTCCGATAGGTGTACTTTTTCAAATTTCCATTTCGGTTCAGAGTGCTTTACCTATTGATATAGAATTTTGTAAGGGGGAATTCAATTTCAAATTTGGGTTATTTATGGTATTTTTTAGGTTTTAAAGGGTTTATTTCGTGTTTGTGAGGGTCTTCGTGTATTACAACAATCGTAATAATTACCCCTCGCATGCCCTTTCTCGAAGGTCTTGCAAAGTAGTATTTTGCAAATGGCTATTTTATTTACTCGATAGCTTGGAACACCGATGACACCCTTAGCCGTCTGTAGTATGTTATTGTTCACGCCTTGTGGTTTCTTTCCCTTTTCTAGACTGAAAGTTCCAAATTGGTGCCACCAGCTACTATTATTAAAGTAAGTAAGTCTAAGGGCCGTTGATGTTATGTTTGTGCAAAAGGTTCGTCGGAACTGTTTAAATAAATGAATGCATGATGGACAAGAGATCATGATCTAAGAGAACACATCCCCCATACTCACTATTTCAGCATCACTTTCCCCTGATGAAGATTGAAGGCTCAACCGAAACGTTGGGACTTTTAAAATATTGTACATATTTTTATACAATTTTAACCCGAGTAACGTTTTTGTTTCTTAATGTGTTTCTATCACCTGGTTACAAGAGCATTTTTAAAAGCATATATTAATATCGAAAAGTGCGGCTTAGTAAAGCAATACACCTTATTCCAAAATGACCGCCAGTTTAGTGTTATTTTGTTTTCTGGCAAATTAGCCCTTGTTGCCTCGTTCTTAAACCAGAAATTCAAAAGAATATTTTCCCTTAAACGAGGCAACAAGGGCTAATTTGCAAGTAAACAAAAGAATACTAAAATTGCGGCAATTTTGAAATAAGGTGTATGTTCGACAACTGATATGATTACGTAAGAGATCGACCATCAAGCCTTATCCACCATATGGGAGTTCGGTTGTAAAGTTAATAATTAATCATTCTTCGTTATAAGAGTTTGTATGGAGAATATTCCTGTTGCTTATAAATGTATGAAATTCGCAATAAGGTTTTCCTTTTAACTCACCATTGTTGTCTCCTTGTCATTTCTTGTGATTTTGTAGCGTTTTAGGCCTCCTAGATGCAGTCCAAGTCTTTTCTTGAGCGGCCGCTTTTTCCACCCCTAAAAGCAAAGCGAAGCCTAATAGTCGATCTCTTACATAATCATATCAGTGGTCGAACATTGCTTTACTAAGCAGCACTCTTCGATATTAATATATGCTCAGATAGTGAGGGCTATGCTCAGATAGTGAGGGCTACCTGTGCCCATACATGGGCCTCTTCCAATGATAATCTTTTTCAATCTGATTTTAGCTTGTGGTCAAGCTGCGAGGCTATTTTAAGAAAGACACCTAATTGGCCAATTTAAACGACGTAATAACTTCGAGGTTTAATTTTAACAGTTAATCAATTATGCAAAAAAACTTGCGCCGGGATTTTCGAAGCGCATTTCGTAAGGTCAGAGGAAGAATAATTCTAATTGCCTAGCCTCATTTCCTATTGATGGTGGACTATGATTGGATGAAAGGGTACATATGAATGTCCTACCGTGTAGCACTATGAACACAACTAATGGAACAGAGAATTAACTCTGAAGTGTAAATTAAAGTGCTAATTTAACCCATGAATAACCCACTGGGCGTTAGCCCTAGTAGAGGGAATCAGGGAACCACACGAAGTAAAGAGAAAATCTTTTGACCTCAATGGGAATCGAACCAATGACCTCCGGATTAAATCTACCGTTACTCTGCCGACTGAGCTACGAGGTCGGACAGAGAAACTCGGGGTCGATTTAGGTGATGAATCGCGGCAAAGAGAAAGTAAGGGTACATATGAATGTTGTGCCGCGTAGCACTATGAACATGGGTTAAGCTAGCACTTAAATTTACACTTCAGAGTTAATTCTCTGTTCCATTATTTATGATTGGATGAGTTTTTTTTAAAAAAAAAGAAATGCTGTACATGTTACGAAATAGCCGGCAGATGCAAGACACAAGAGCGAGTTTGGGGCAACAGGAACGTTTGTGGAAAAACGCGACAAACTAGAAAAGAAAGCACAATTGCATACTTTATATAAAGTCATGCACGTTAGCTACATGTATTTGATTCAAGTTTCTATTGGTTTAATCGATTGTCTACGTCCTTTGTGATTAGGCAAACCGGTAACTTCGGTTTTGGTTTCACGATCTTCATGGAAAGCTTCCAAAAGTGCCCATATCGTCAAAATTTTTAATTTCCCATTTGATCCTATATTTCATGCAATGAACTTCGGCGAAAGAAATTTTTCGATTCGGATTAAGAGCGATTTTTTTTATGAATTTTTAAAACCCTGAAAATCCTATTTTCTTACGGTCTACCCGTGCAGCTGATCACATGATCGACATGTTCAGAGTTGGGACGTAGATTCAGGAACGTATGACTTCAGGCTAGCCTTTTTTTGCTTGTTTTACCTCTGTAAATTTAGCTTCGTAGACCATGCAAAATGCTTTTTTCAGAATTTGTATGAACTACTAAGTTAAATTTACAGGGGTCTTACCAGCGAGATGAGTCAAACCTGAAGTCACGAGTTAATGTACGTCACAAACCAGGAGCCATAATCAGGGACGGAGACCGTAAGCACGCACCATTTCTAGTATTGGCGTTGGCTCCATCATATGGGACAATTTTTCTATTTTTAAAACAAATTGCGCCATCGCCTAGTTGAATATGTTTGGATATAGCAGCGTTTAGGCTCGTTTGGATATAGCAGCGTTTATGTCCGTAGATGCTGCTTAGTTTTGTTTGTATAAAAATCCAATAATAAAGTGTCTGTTGTCGATGAATAAGAGCGCCCGCCGACGCGTGTTTTGCGCAGTTGGAAAAAAATGGTAAATTGGATTTCGCACTTTGGTGTGAAAACGTACATCGAACTCATATAATATCTGTAGTTTTTAATATGTTTAAGGTTGATAAATGTTTGAGAACGTATTAAAAGCTTAGCCGATAATATGTGAATACAGCAGAAGTAATCAGAAAAGTTACGATGAGCTTTTAATAAACTCGAATAAAGATTTCGATTGAGGCAAAACTTCTTGTAAGGTGTAAGGTGTAAAGTTACTCTATGTGAAAGAAACACGCATGATGTTGGTAGCCTTTTGGTGAACATTAGTGACAATTGTTGTAGTATCTCAGCACAAAAGACAATGAAACAAGTCCTTTTCACGATTTGTTGACATTCTGAAAACACCGACTCGGACTTGAAAGTGCACGCGCTGCATGCAAATGAGCTACCCGTACGCGTCAGACTTGCCTTTCAAAAACTTTTGCAAACTCGCCAAACAAGCAGAAACAATAAGGAACTATCAAAAACAGGCTTTGGTTATGATTAAGCATTGTTTGGCAAACTCACAAATTAACTCGATACCGGAGTAAACAGTTTTCTTACAGAACTTTCTTTACAAAACAAACACAGAAGTTTACGCGTATAACTAGCCGCGGCGAGCGGATTTTATTCATTCACAGCGCGAAATTAAAGAAATTCTCGACCCTGAAATACACATTTTTTTTCATTAAATCAGAGCATAAAAGTGCATAGAAGAGCCCTGGTTCTTCTCTGTCATATTCCCTGCCATCGCAGTGAAAAGTCGGCAAGAGAATCTCGCAACTCTCACCATTTCATCACACAACGTGACAACATCCACGCGAGAGCACAAGACACGTGCGTGGATCAGCGCGGATATATGACGTCAGGATGGCGCAATTTGTTCTAAAAATAGAAAAATTGTCCCATATCATGGGTCCGCGCGCATCCCAATACCAGCGAGTTTACGAAACCACGACGGCAACGGCAACGGGAACATCGCCGAACAAAAGATTTAATGAGTAGAACAATTGCTGTGTACGTACAGTATAATACTTAGTACGTTCTTTGCCGTCCTCTGCAAGTCAACAACGTGAAATGGCCAAATCTTGCGTGGTCTGGGGAAGGTGAACCACGACGGCTACTTCTTAAATTTTTATTTCAAATTTATCGCTGCGTTCCGGATTTAGTTTCGCGATAGTTTTTACAGTGATAAACAGAGCGAATGACTCAAGAGTATCGCGAGATTCGTAGATAAAACATAAATTGATTTTTTAAACGACGTTTTCCTCGGCGTCGCCGTCGTGGTTTCGTAAACTCCCTAGTTACGGTTTCCGTCCCTGATTATGGCTCCTGCACAACCTCATTCCAAACCAAGGGAAGACTGGTGACAATGAGGGACCAAAATGGCGGCCAATTTGAACGCTTTTAAAACTTCAAAAAAAGGTTGCATTTTAACCAAGTCGAATTTTTTTTCGCAGATGTTCATTGGGTGATATATAGAATAAGAAAAAAAGTTAAAAATTTCACGATATGGGCACTTTAAAGGAGAAGGTCACTCCAAAAAGCGTACTTTATTTGTCATCACAAATAAAACGTTTATATTGAGTTAAGTTACTCACCGAAGTTTCAGCTTCTAAAGTGCATTCTATCCCAAGAAATTTGTCTCCAAAGAAGCCGGCATCGAAAGCCGCCATTTTGAAACAAATGCTCACCAGCCAGCTTGGGCTAGGCCGCTAAGCGTGACGTCATCGTTGCCATTTAGTCTATTTGAGACCGTGACCGGCAGTCGGATAGAGACCATTGCGATTTTATGATATGTACAAGCTTGCAGAATTCGGCCACTACAAATCCCCAGTAATTTTTTAGAATCGCCTGGCTGTTCTAAACAAACATCGCATCTTCTCATTAGGTTCAAAAGAAGCTTTCTGTAGCAATTCGTTAAATATCTCTAACTGCCGATGTAAGTGTAAATTTTCCAAGTGTCAAGCACATGCCGATTTTATAGTATGCCAAGCTCGGTTATCTTTCAGTGGAAATTCTGTGAAAATTTCTGACTGCCGGGCATTTAGTCCAATTAAGACCTTGCCCGGCTGCCGGAAATTTAAACACAGCGAAAATCAAAACACAAACAGTTCACGTAAAAAATAAGTGCTTATGGCTTTATTAAACCGCCTTTTAATGTCTGAAGCAATTTACAAAGAAAATTGTGTTCCATTTACTGCAACCGATGTAGTATAAGCTTAAAATTCTACCTTCAATTTTGTTTTCTTCCTCTGGCTGTTCTCAGCGACAAACACATTCTCTTTTTGTTGGCATGATTTGACATCGCTCACAAGAACACCAAAATGTGCCTTCTAACCGATCGTTTACTTCTTCGTTTTCGCTTTAGCTATCCTCAGGATTAGGAACACGTTCTGGCTCAAAACGGTAAGGTTGAAGATCAGCCATGACCTCGAGTAAACAAATACGGACAAATGGCAACGATGACGTCACGCTTAGTGGCCTAGCCCGACCTGGCCGCTCAGCATTTGCTTCAAAATGGCGGCTGTCGATTCCAAATTCAAGGCTTCTTTGAAGACAAATTTCTCGGAATAGAATGCACTTTAGAAGCTGAAACTTCGGTGAATAACTAAACTCAATATAAACTTTTTATTGGTGATGACAAATAAAATATGCTTTTTTGGAGTGACCTTCTCCTTTAAGGGTTTTGTTAATAGGTCATACTGTTGCCACGGTAACCTGGTCCCTAAAGAAATGATTACACTTGTTTTCCAATGATTGGCCATTTGTATGATACCAGTTATTACAGCATTCTGTGACAACGAGTGGTAGGTCTAATCTATCAATATATGGGAGACAGAAAGAACAGGAAACTGTAACACCTTGCTTGGCCACATTTTTCTGTATCTTTTTTTACGATAACAGTTACTCTAGTGACGCAAACTGACCCAGAATCGATCCGGCAGCCCGCCTTTGGCGATGAATCCTATGTACTTGATCTGACTTGAGCGAGGCTAAAAGCGAAATAGTTAACGACGGAAACGGACCGAAATTTGCCCACTTCACAAATGATCGGCGCTGCTTGTACACTTTACGGATACTGTCGGATAAAACACGAATTCAATATACTCGTTGAGTATCCTTCCCAACACCTTTTATCTGCAAGAAAATTTATGTTGTCTCTTTGACTCGAGAAATACCTCCTCCTTACGCGTCTGGTTATATCTTCAGGGGAGGAGATTGGACTCATTTCCAGGGCAGCGGCTAGTGATCAATGTTATAACAAACAGTCAAAAACCGTCTTAAAGCAAATATCTTGCACTACTGATTCCTTTTCTTCATGTATGAAAGCCTGTTCACTTCTCCGCGTGAAACAAAGGAGGTGGTAGAAGTCTGCATGCAGGCTACCTATTGGAACACTACTTGTGTTGCCAAAAAGGAAGAGAAGGGGAAGGGGAAAGAATTCATAAAATCTTACCATATGAAATATAAATTTTAGAGCTACCGATCTGATTATTTTCTTGGCGAGGTCTATTTTTTCCTTCTCAGGTTGTTTTTTAAAGAAAGCCAACAACATTATATTTCTCGCGCGTTTTCTACCTCTTTATTTTATAATAGCAATAGGATATCTATTTTACGATAACTGCAGAAACTCTGGGCGCTCATTGGCTAACTTTTATTGTCAATAAGCACACAGACACATATGATTTATAATTTTTGCGTTGCGGCAACGAGCCAGAGGGGACAATTTGACAATTTGTTATCGTAAAAAACAAATTGACGTCAGTTTCATGCGTCTGTCCTGTTCTTGAGAATGAATTTCGCCTAATGAAATTATCAAAGTAGTTTGCAGTCCACAGCTACTTTGACAATGTTCTGACGAAATTCATGATCAATAACATGACAGATGCATGATGTCAATTTGTTCACTTGATAGCGATTACGTTTTATCAGACGACGCTTATTCTTTGGTTTTAGCTTCCTGAAGGAAAGCCCCTCACAATAGTTCTTCTTGGCAAAACTGGCAATGGAAAAAGTTCCACTGGAAACAGCATAGTTGGCCAGCGTGTCTTTGAAGAAAATGACGTTGCGCAGTCAGTGACTGTGGAATGCAAGTGTGAAATCAGGTTAGAAGAAAGGGAGATCAAAGTCATCGACACACCAGGTGTCATTGACACATCCGTTGTTAAGAAGATGAGCGTAGGGCGAGGATGGTTTGCGTTATATGCGGAAGATCAAAAGAGAGTGCTCAAAGAAGTGGCCAGAATATTCCTTCTGGCACCGGATGGATTTGACGCTATCTCCCTTGTATTGAAGTATGGCTGTAGATTCACGCCAGAGGATGGTCAAGCATTGCAGTTACTTCAGTCGTTTTTGGGCAAGGAAGCCGAGACGCACATGTTTGTCATTCTTTCCAACGCTGACCAGGCTAAGAGAAGAGCAAAGATTAACAATATCTCCTTGGATGATTGTGTGAAAGAATGGGTAGCCTCTCTTCCAAAGTGGGTCAACGATTTTATCGAACGGATAGGACAGAGTAACGTACTTTACTTTGACAACACTTTAGATCAAAGTGAAAATCCTGATGATTGCAAGAAGCAAGTGTCTAACTTTATCCAGGTATGGTGTGAGTTTATTTTCATACTGATGTATTTAATGCTACTCGTTTAGTCTTACGACACGGTTAACAACAATTACCGCTCATATCGGCCAACACTCCGGGAAAGCGTCCAAATTTTAAAAGGACACATCTCAAGACACATCTAAAAGATAACTAGCAGATGACGAAAGTCCTCCTATTTTACTCCTTATCGATCTTAGCTTTTGCTTCAAAGCTGCGGATTCTTCGGATTTTGATAATTTGTTAACGTGGCTCCCTACAGTATTAAACCCATCTACACCCGGTAGAAGGGTGAAGAACTGAAAGTGAACTATTAGTTTCACCTTTGGGTTTAGGCTCCTGGCATTCGCAGTGAAGATTAGCAACATACCTGGGGTTTCCTTTTCGTTCATATGAGTGTATTTCAGATTGTTTCCACCTATTTGCTTCCCTTTCTAGAGTTACTCTCGGTGAAGTATCTTCAAACTCGGCGGTCTTGTGAAAACTATTTCGGACGATAGTTTCATTTGAAAAAATGAAGAGTTTCTCAGGTAGATTCGTAAAAATCCTTAATTTTCCTATATTTCTAAATCTCGAGAAAACCATGCGCGCATGCGTATCAGTAATCCGCCGGCGTTATCGGCCCGTTCGTTTAGCTCATATGTCCTACCTAAATGTTGCTTTTCGCAATATTACGACACACCTTTAGAGAGGAAAATTTAGAAGGAACTATTACCCTATGGACGGCCAGCATCTTGTAAATGAGAAATGACGGCTTGTAAAATTCGAGCTCAGTTTTTGTTGTCTTTTGTTTCCTGTTTCTGAAGCGTATATTCCTTCTCCGCGAGCTCGCACGCATTACACGCCTTAGCTTGTTGGGGGAGTATATATTATCCTGGCTCATTCCAGATTTAGCGGAATCCTCATTCCTCGAATCTTGGCTGTTTGTCTCACAAACAACACCATGGACTGTAAATACATGTGGTAATATATTAAGCTTACTATGTTTTGCCTCGTGATGATCTTGACGATTGACCAAATCAGTTTCTTTGGTTGAAAATCCTACATTCCTCGTACATTTCTCTATTACAGTCAAACTAAGTGAAGCGTACCCCTCAAGATTGCATTAATGGACTGATTATTTGAAATTTGAACCCGCTAGTCGTTTCAAGAATGCAATAATGAATTGATTATCGAATATTGAACTCGCTCGCTCGATCGAAGAATGCGGCTAACGGGTTCCGTTTCCAAAAAATCAATTTACTATTACATTCTAGAAAAGACTAGTAGGTTTGAAGCTTACAAGTCGCAACACTGAATTGATTTTTCGAAAACGGAACCCGTTAGCCGCATTCTTCGATGGAGCGAGCGAGTTTAATTTCGAATAATCAATTCATTATTCCATTCTTGAAACGACTGGCGGGTTCAAGTTTCAAAAAATCAGTTCATTAATACAATCTTAAGGGGTACGCTTCACTTAGTTTGACTGTAAATAAAGCAAAGAAGGGTAGGTCTTCTATTTGATCGACAAATGTTTTGAAATCTGAGGAGATTCACCAAACTTTTGCAATAAACAAATTTTGAAATGTGGACGCCATTCTTGAGCAGGTGTTATGTTATAAAGGTTTTCATGGATTCCTGTAGAACGTATCAGGGCACGATAAGGGATAATAGAATTACATTATAACAGGAGACAGTAAGCGCGGGCCATTTCTAGGATTGGGGCTGTGCCTGGGAAAATTGTGCTCTTTTGAGAACAAATTGCGCCATCGCGTGCGGCACACGCTTCGAGGATTTTGCGGATGCAGAAGGGGGAAATGGCGTGCGAAATTCCTGAAATTTTTTATTCTTTTGGCCCACAACTCAACACATTTATGTCTTGAAATTTTGCTTTTTTTGTCGTAAACTGCTGCAATTTGAGTCAAATTTAGGTATGTCCTGCTTTTTATCACTGACCAAGTTGTGTTTCGCTGCATCTGTTGAAGAGTAACACTTTCTCTATGACACAGCAATAAACTAGTTGGATATTTATGAAATAGAAAACTTCTACCATGTTTCTATCGCGTTTTAGTATAAATCTACTAGCGTTCTATCACGAATTCCGTTCTCTGATTGGCTACGCTACCCACTATCCATTTAACAATTAGATTATGAGCTCGAGATTTCTATCGCGTGATAGTTGACTAGGGCGCAGCCCGAGTCAACTATCACCAGGAGCCATAATCAGGGACCGAGACCTTAAGTCTTGGAATCCGCGTGGACCCATGATATGGGACAATTTTTCTATTTTTAGAACAAATTGCGCCATCCTGACGTCATATATCCGCGCTAATCCACGCACGTGTCTTGGGCTTTTGCGCGGATGTTGTCACGTTGCGTGATGAAATGGTGAGAGTTGCGAGATTCTATTGCCGATGTTTCACAGGGATGGCAGGGAATAAGGCAGAGAAGAAAAACCAGGGCTCTTCTATGTACTTTTATGCTCTGATTTAATGGAAAGGTGTGTTTTTCAGGGTCGAGAATTTCTTTAATTTCGCGCTGTGAATGAATAAAATTCGCCCGCCGGCTAATTATAGGCGTAAACTTTTTTGTTTGTTCTGTAGAGAAAAGTTCTGTAAGAAAACTGTTTACTCGATATCGAGTTAATTTGTGAGTTTGCCAAACAATGCTTTATCATAATCAAAACCTGTTTTTGATAGTTTCTTGTTGTTTCTGCTTGTTTGGCTAGTTTGCAAAAGTTTTTCAAAGGCTGGCACGTACGAAAAGCTCATTTGCATGGTGCAGCGCGTGCACTTTCAAGTCCGAGTCGGTGTTTTTAGATTGTCAACAAATCGTGACAAAGATTTGTTTCGTTGTCTTTTGTGCTGAGATGCTACAACAATTTTCACTAGCGTTCGCCAAAAAGCTACTAACATCATGTGTGTTTCTTTCACACAGTGAAACTTTACACCGCGAAAATAAAATAGACAAGGAGTTTTGATTCAATCGACAAAATGGAAATCTCTATTCGGGTTTATTAAAAGCGTCATCGTAACTTTTCTGATTATTTCTGCTGTATTCACATATTTTCAGCTAAGCTTTTAATTTGTTCTCAAACATTAATCAACCTTAAACATATTCAGAAACTAGAGATATTATATGAGTTAGATGTACGTTTTCCTACCAAAGTGCGAAGTCCAATTTGTCATGTTTTACTAGCTGTGCAAAACACGCATCAGCGAGCGCTCTTATTCATCGACAACAGACAATTTATTGCATTTTTACACAAACAAAAGTAAGCAGCATCTACAGACAGAAACCTATTGTCACTTATTGGGCCTAAACGCTGCTATATCCAAATATATCCAACTAGTTTTTTTTTCTGTTATGGAAAAGCTGTTTATCTTATTTAGATTGGAGTAATGTAAAGTTCTTGTAAAAGGAGCAGCGGAACTCAACTTGGTCAGCGATATATAGCGGGACATACCTAAATTCGGCACTGTCTTCACTCAAACTGGAGCAACTTACGGCGAAAATAAGGAGGTTCGAAAGGGTTTTTTTTTTGATACAGTGTTTGCGAAACAATGAAAGATTACAAAGAAGGATGTTTTATGGTGTAGGCAAACTATATGTCTCCTTGGAACTCTGTTGTTGAACTATATTTTAAAGGTGCTTATGACGTCATATCAGTTACTATGGCAACACCCCAGGTCCACAAAAAGGCCCTCTAAATGACAATTCTGAAAAACTAATTCGTTGACCTACCGTTTTTATTTCTTTGTTGAAAAGCTCCCTAAATTCTTTACCTTTTCAAGCAGTATGAAAAAAATTATCGAGTGGAATTTAATATATTTTAAAAAAACGCGTTTTATGGCTTGCAGAAAATTCTACTAGATAAATTTCCACAAAACTTTTATATTTGAAGTGCCATCGTGAATGGTGCGTGCATGCAAAAAATCAAAATAAGTCACCGAGAAAAATTTCGAGCTAGGAAAAAATGTTTTCCGCAGATTTTATTTCCGGTTCGCGCGATTTTACGCAAGATTTAACTTCCGGTGTGCTAATTTTGATTCATTCAGCTGACGCGTGAGTTTACGCGCGCGCGTGCAGCTAAAAACCCTTTCGAGCCTCCTTAAGCAAAATTCCAACAGCCATAAAGGCGTTGAGTTGTGGGCCAAAGCATAAACGATTTCGAGAATTTCGCGACATCCACGAAAATCCTCGCAGCAATGTTTGCGCGTGTGCCGCGAGCGATGGCGCAATTTGTTCTAAAAATAGAAAAGTTGTCCCATATCATGGAGCCAACCCCAATACTAGAAATGGCGTACGCTTACGGTCTCCGTCCCTGATTATGGCTCCTGCTATCACACAGAGAAATCGAGAGCGAATAATCTAATTGGTTTAGTATAAATCTACTAGTCGTTTAAAACTTTATCTAAATCCTCTTCACAGGCACTTCGAAAACGCCAAAAAACTGCCTTCATTTTGCCGACAAGAGTACACTGCTAAAACAATTAGATTATTCGCTCTCGATTTCTATGCGTGACAGTTGACTCGGGCTGCGCCCTCGCCAACTATCACGCGATAGAAATCTCGAGCTCATAATCTAATCGTTAAGTAGAAACACGAGTGGAAGTTGGGAGAACGAGAAATGTTTTTTCGAGTTCTCCCAAACTTTCACGAGTGTTCCTTCTCGTTCCCTTTTTGTCGACAAAACTTCGTTTCCCACAAAAAATTTTATGCCAAGCGACATTTGCCGCATCACCATTTAAGGTCGAACATAGGTATAATGGCTAGTAACCGAGATACAGTGCTAGAATTGCATTATCCGAGGTTGAGAATATAGACTGGTCTGTAAAAATGCCGTTGCACTGGCTTATTATGGAAGTTGCAGGCTCCTAGTAATGGGCTCCTGTCATTACAAGAAAATCTTGCCCGCTCAGCAGCCAATCAGAGCGTGCGTACTATTGTAGCTATATAATAAATCTTGACCGAGGTCGTATAAAGTACAAACCGAACGCAGTGAGGTCTGTACACATGACCAAGGTCAAGATTCTCCCATACAGACCGACTTGGCCGGAAAGTTCTAGAACGTTATGCTGTAAAGTATGTAAGTTAATCGGTGTAGTGTTTTGGTGGTTTTTCCCAGGAGTGTTTAGAAAGAATTATCTCGTTAGTCAGTAGTGTTTATTGAAGTGTGTTACGAGTTCGATGTTTTAAGTGGTGGGTAGTTTGTAGTCCAAACAGGAACACAGGGATGTCGAAAAACACAACAAGGACATTTATTCCACACGAACGCAGTAATTCCTCACAAGACTCCACAACAAGCACACGCTAGCCTTATAACTACGCTTGGAGTTCCGTCACTCTGGAATAAACACACGGCCTCTGCCCAGATATCCACGTAACCTCTCTGCTGCACTTCATGACCTCTGTCGATACTTTACAAAGCCTCCAAGCTTTACACACGACCTTTGTCACACTTCAGTAAACACTACTGGCTCACGAGATTATTCTCTCAACACTCCTGGGAAAAAAACCATCTAAACACTACACCGATTCTCTTTATACAATAACCAAATCAATGCGCGCGCTCTGATTGGGCAATAAGCTGTGGGTTATTGTGCCGGTAAACCCACGGAAAAATCGCGCGTCTTCTGAATTATTATATAAAAGCAATAGACCACAAGTTTTCTATGGGTTAGAGGCTGATAAACCACTTGTAAACCACGAGCCGCAGGCTCGTGGTTTACAAATTTTTCTCGTGTTCTACCAACATCCCGCGTGGTTTATCAGCTTATAACCCACAGAAACTTGTGGTCTATTGCTTAAATATACTTTACGGCGAAAGAATCTAGAACTTTCCGGCCCTATTAAATAAAGAAACATTACAATAAGAAGCTATTTACAGTAACATACGCAAGCGGCTTAAAATAGAATTACTAAGTCACAATGATACATGATATAAGATTCTAGACGAAATTAGCATATTCGCGAATCTTCACGTAAG
>CM042747.1:1671109-1683609 GCA_022496165.2 Catalaphyllia jardinei
GGAACCAGTCTAACTCAATGTCCTTAAGGCCACATGATTCTAGTTTGACAATGTGGACAAGATATGGCTGCCCGCAGCCAGGCGTGGAACTAACTTTATTGAATATTCGAACCAGCTTAAATACACGAGCCTAATTTGAATATGCTAATCCCTGACAACATTCACCTCGTTTAAAATCATGTAACCCGAGTGGAACGCGAAGTGATATTATTTTCCTTGTTCTAAAGCACGTTTGACCGCCGGGAGACCCAACGGAATGGAATTAAATATTTCACTCGACGTTCTAAATCGTGTTCAGATAGCTTCGTGAAATTGCCAGTTTTACATGAAAGCAATGTAACATTCCCCTCGTTTTAAAATCATGTAACCCGAGTGGAACGCAAAGTGATATTATTTTCCTTGTTCTAAAGCACGTTTGACCGCCGGGAGACCCAACGGAATGGAATTAAATATTTCACTCGACGTTCTAAATCGTATTCAGATAGCTTCGTGAAATTACCAGTTTTACATGAAGACAATACATTGTTTAATTGTTTTAACGTTAGCATTTTTAAGACTTCGGAAATATTAAAGTTCTTATTATAGCGTCATCTTGGCGGAATACTATCAGAAAAAAACATTCCACTTGTACATGTCCATCAAAATATTGATGGTGATCGACTACTATACGCTTACAAAATTTTTTATGCACAGTTGATAACACTACCAATGTATTTACTTCTTTTGACTATAGAAAACGAGTTAAGAAAAGAAATATTTCCATCCATAAACGAAGCTAATAACTTAATAAATTTCCCAAAATTTCCCAGCTTCTCTGCCATCTAAGTGATGGAATGCATTCACGCTTGGCCAGCGGATTCTCAGTGACGGCTCCCAGGCTTCTCTTGGCTGAAAATCCACATGTTCGCCATCTTGAATTCGAGCCGTACATTTTCGAATTTCGTTCACTTCCTAATAACGTCCAAGCTTCCAGGCAAATATTCAATTGATGTTACCCATGTAGCTGCATAAAGTGCTGCTCTACGCTACACAGCTAAAGAATTACTGGAATAATTGGTTGATGACTATTACTGACGCTACTAAAGAATTCCAAGATCATAGAGACTTTTCTGACGTTTGGTTGCTGAACATTAAACTTTTATGTTTTGCCTGGAATGTACACGGAATGCACCTGGGCTGATGATGATGCTTAAATCCTACTTTTTGCTTTTTGTATGCCTGTCTGCCTATCTGGCTTTCCGCTATTTTGTTCAAGTATTCCCAGCATATCATGTACATGTAACAACGAGAACTCTATGTTCTGGACAACCACAGTTCGCAGAACAAAGCTGGGTATGGATATGGCTAGCTACGTAAGTGTAACTGCTTGATGTGAAGCAACGGAAGAAACAATGACAACAACTTTATTTACATTTTTCTGCATTGCACGGAATTTGAATAATCTTGGTTTTGGACTACAGTTAACACATTATATGTCATGTCATTGGCTCTGTTATTCCTTCCATTAAATTGTTTTTGCCATTCTTATTTGGAGATGAAACATTTCATTTGAATGGAGTGCTTGTATTATTATGAAATGATGTGGAAAGATTTCCGTATAACCCCATACATTTATTATGCATGCAGAATTATTAATTATGTATGCACTCCATTGTTTACGAAGACAATAGCAAATCCCTAAGGTATTGAATATATACATTGATAATTACTACTTACCGTATGAATAAAAGAGGATTTGATTTGATTGCGCGCTCTCGCGCGCTGTCTTTTCTCCGATTCTCCTCTTCCCCTAGCTCCTTTTTTCCCTCTTTTTCTTTTTCATATTACCCAGGCTTCTTGTGTTTTTTTTTTTTCTTTTTTATCTTGTACCCCATCAGGTCTCGAACCACTTACTTTTCGCATACATCTCGGTTACCAGTCCTTCTTGTACACCACTACACCACGAGATTCAGTTGAGATTTATCCCCCCAAAACTAATTTTTATTCTTCTTGACTAGTTTGCATGCCCAAAAATTAACATAACAATTTACTTATTCATGTGTTTAACGCATGCTGCAAGCTGCACGAAAACATGCATCGCATTTGTGGGTCCTTGGTGAATAAAAGGTGCAGGAGATAATTTATTACTTTCTCCCAATCGCTACGACCTGAGCTAACTCCTTCTGCACAAGTTTACATATATACATTCGATCTCTTCCCTTAATTTCTTCAAATTATCCAAACTTTTGGCAGATCACGACCATTGCATACAGTGGTGCAAGGAACACAACCTGCTCGCGTCGTCAATAAAGTGTCCGCGAGAAAATTGTAGTAATACATTGACGTGCACACGACGAACTTCATCGCGAGATGGGTACGAGTGGCGATGTTCGAGAAGAAAATGCAATGGCATGGCATCAGTGCGCCAGAACTCATGGTTTTCTGGAAGCAGGCTGTCCATTGAAAAAGTATTAGCCCTAACGTACGCTTGGGCGCACAAATTTACTACTACTCAAGCAGTGCACGAGACCTCACTCGATGACGAATCCACGTCAACAGAAACGTTGATAGATTGGTATAACTATTGCCGAGAGGTTTGTGCCGACAGAATAATGAATCATCATGCGGGGCAAATAGGCGGACCAGGTATGACTGTTGAGATTGATGAGTCCAAGTTTGGCAAAACGAAGTTCAACCGCGGTCGCTACATCGAAGGACAGTGGGTTTTCGGCGGCATCTGCCGCCAAACTAAAGCCTGTTTCCTCGTTCCGGTAGAGCAAAGGGATAAAGATACACTCTTACCCATCATTCGAGCCCACATATTGCCGGGTACACGCGTGATGAGCGACATGTGGAAGGCTTACAATTGCCTACAAGACGAGGGCTACACTCATCTCACAGTCAACCACAGCCTAAACTTCGTCGACCCACTCACAGGCGCGCACACACAGCGCATTGAAAATACATGGTGGGGAGTCAAACGAAGTATGCCTCGTACAGGGACATACAAAGATCTCTTCGAAAGCTACCTACAGGAATGGTTGTGGCGTCAGCACTATGGAGATGACCCTTTTGGAAACATAATCAAGCATATCGCCGACTTATATGAAGTACGCAAAGATACGTAAATTGATCCGTTCCTTGTACCACTGTATGCACTGTTCGTGATCTGATCGACACTTCATCGAGGAAAAAAACAAGATACACAGCTTTAACACATGAGAATGAGTTGGAGGAAGGAAATCAGTTGAAAAAGAAAACGACCAAAAACACGATGAAGGTAAACACTAATTTCATTTTACTTCGTTTCCATTTACTAAAGTACAAAAATAGTCGCTGACCCGATCAACTCTTTAAAGCTAACCGCAAGCAGCCTGCAGTGCTTAGGCCTAAAACACTTTTTTTAAGCATAGATCGACATCGCGGAGTAACTGCTGAATACCCTGCCACTCTGTACCACTATTGTTTCCGTTGGTCGGCGTTCTTTGAAGAACGAAGCAGAACACAATAGATGCTATTCTTATTCAATGAGATCCAAATAAGTGGCGGGGTATTCTGCAGTTAAGCCATTAAGTCTTCGTTTTGCGTTCCTCAGAATTTATTTTGAAAAATGTTTTTAAGTCTCCAAGAAATCGCTTCATTTTTACGTAATTTTGACAGAAAAATCAGCGAAATCAGTCTGAAAGTATGACACTTAGAAAAAAATGGGAAAATGTAGAGTTATGCAAAGTGATTAAGTCTCAAAGGAGCGCTATTGTTTACGCTATTGTTTAGTTAAACAAAGAACTGTATGCATAATAAATGTATGGGGTTATACGGAAATCTTGCCAATGTTTGTCTGCATTGCATTTAATGTATCACTGTTAGTTGAAACCCATTTCCACTTATCACATTTTCAATGTAATAACAAGTTTGTGGCTTTTGCCTGTAGACTCTGTGGGTTTCATTAAAAAAAATTCATCAGTTTTTGGGGCCCTTCCAGTCAAATCATATGTATTCACTCATAACTTTTGTTTACAACCAAGTTTACAAAATTATGTCAGGATTACAACCTTGGCGAAATTTTGCCAAAATTGCCACTTTCGCCACATTCGCCGTTTTTGCCAAATTCGCCAACATTTCGGGGCCCGTGTTAGCTGGGTTAATTTATTCCCTCTCATTATTTCGTCAAAAACCTTGGCGAAATTTCGAATTCTTTGTTGTAGAACTGCAGATTTTTGTCGGGGTCAAATTGGGTTAAAATTTGTTGGGACATCAGCTTGCCACACAATAGCCGAGTTATTGTCGTGACTAACCACGTTTGGTCTTGGGGCAGAGTCGATCTCTGCCATGTTGGAAAGATGCTTTTTCATGTGGCTCTCATGATGATAATTATTGGTTGAGATGCGCGAAAGCCCCGACAAATTGCCTTGGTCCACCGCACACTAGCCGACAAGACGTTTCGAGATCTAGCACTGTCAGACATTGCCCGACAAGCCCCGATTTTGTCGCAGACTTGTCTGAATTCACCACGCACTAGGCCCTTTCTTGGTATATCAACCACTGAAATTAACTGATTCATCAACCGCTGGAGCTCGGGATCTCTAGAGTTTTTGGACTACTGGTCTCTGGTACTGATCTCTAGGACTTCTAGGCCACTAATTTTTGGGGGCTCAGGGTCTTTGGACCACTAGACGAATAGGTCTTCAGGGTTTTTGGGTTCATGGGACTTAGGGTCTTGGGGCCTCTGGGTAAGTGGGTCGCTGGGTCTCTGGGCCCAAGAGGCGCGTTGGGTATTCGGGCCCCTGGGTAAGTGGGTCATTAGGTTTCTGGGTCTTTGGGTCTTGGGGCCTCTGGGTAAGTAGGTCGTTGGGTTTCTGGGTCTTTGGGTCTCTGGGCCAGTGAGGCGTTGGGCGTTGGGTCTTCGGGCTCCTGGGTAAGTGGGTCGTTGGGTTTCTGGGCCTTAAGGTCTCTGGGCCTAAGTGGGTCGAGTTTCTGGGTCTTTGGGCCTCTGGGCCTAAGTGGGTCGTCGGGTTTCTGGGTCCTTGGGTCTCAACGCCTAAGTTGGTTGTTGGGTTTCTGAGTCTTTGAATCCCTGAACCCAAGTGGGTCGTGGGGTTTCTGGGCCTCTGGGTTAGTGGGCTTTCGGGTTTCTGGGTCTATGGGGCTATGGGTCTCTTGGCGCAAGTGTGTCTTTGGGTCTCTGGGCCTCTAAGTCTTTAGGTCTCTGGATTTTAGGGTGTTTGGGTACCTGGGCCTCTGGGTCGTTCGATTTTGGCCTTGTTGTCTTGCCTATATGAGATTTACAGTATTTTGGGACGCTGAAAGGGATGACTACAGCTTTGAACTGTTCATTCATTTATTGATCACGTTGCATCTGAATACAACAATGAAACAATTGCAATCGAAAGCCAGTAGATATTTAGGCCCTTAAACCAGCAGCATTATTATTTTCCATTAGTATTTAAATTCACACACTAACTTACGTTCTTAGTTATATTGTTCCAACTAAGTATATCAGGGAACATAACATAATATAACATAACAGCATAACATATCCTTTATTTAGGCACGATAAGAAGCGGTAATTCAAACTCACCATAAAAGCGAAAGAATGCAATAAAAACATTTTCATAATTTCCTACATTATATGAATAATATGAAACATAAAACATGAACGATCATTTTGGATGTTTTTAGTTCAATATGATATGGATACTTTGATCGTTTTACAATGAATGAAACAATTTAAAAGAACTGCAATCGAAAGCCAATAAGTATCATAGGCTTATAACAGGGGCAATATTTTCCATCAGGACCGAGTTGTTCAAAGCCCGATTAAGCTAACCCAGGGTTAGCGAGAATTTTGATTTCAGTTTTGTAACTTTTTGGTGAGGTGTTCTGTTTGTATTGTTTGCCCTTCAGTTTTGAACTGTAGTAATCTCAAACTACACCAGACATTAGAGGTAAAGAACATTTTTAAGCAAGAAAACATAATTCTTCAGTTAACATTTAACCCTGGGTTAACGTTAACCGGCTTTCAAACAACCCGGCCCAGTATTTTAATCGGGACATCCACATAGATAGGCCCAATGTTATTCACATTTCAGTCGCGTCAAATGTAATTGTTCAGTGAGAAAAATGTTGAAAAATTGAAATAAATCACCCCAATATTGAGAAAAAATTTGCCTGTTAAGGTAAACTGTCTTGGAATTATTGCGAACAATTCCGTTTTCCACATTTTTTGTCTCTTGAATTAGATTTGATGCGCCTCAAATTCGACGTATAAACTGGACGTGAGTATATCGAATATATAATTTTGTGAGAAAAACGAGGTTTATTCGAGTAAGTCAATGCTAATTTCAGATTATCTTTCAACCTTGGACTGAAAAATGCATTAAAGATCATTTTGATAATAAACTCCTTGATAAAATAGCTTCCTTTTCGCTTTTCCGTCAGAGCAAACACGAACAATCATTTTGGATATTTTTAGTTCAACAATATATGAATAATTTGATCACTTTGCGATGGAATGCGACAGTTGAAAAGAACTACTGAATCGAAAGGTAAAGAACAACAAATTTTCTGAAATTTTCTTATGGACCTCTGCCTCTGTACCAAAAAAGTCATTATATCAAAACTCGCTAAAATGATCTCAGAGAGCAAACAGCCCGAAAAAAATTGGTAATTATAATATAATAATTCAATAATGTAACCGGAACCACTGCAACAGAGCGCGCACAGTCTAAACAAAAAACAATGTGTGGTGCAAATATTGCTTTAAACAGATCACCAATCTATCCAATTAGGTCATGTGACTTGGTAGGGCCAAACAATTTACCGAAATCTTCAAACGAAAATGGGAACCAGTTTATTGAAAGGGTGATTAAACTGAATTTGTATAAGGAACGTCCTAATGGTTTTACTCCTAGTACCCAGTTCTCTGATGAAAGTAATTTCTGTATTTAAACTCTTCTTTTGAAATATTTCAACATTTCCGAGCTCATCGAGCTCATACACTTTTGGTCCTTAAAAAGTCACCTGACCTAATTTGCATAAGATAAGATAACTTTATTTATACACGGTATTTCCATCAGTTAATTAAGTTAATTATCTATGGTAATGTAACTAACTACCTAACTACAATAAAATTTATTAATAACAATTGAATAAAAATAAATAAACATTCTGCTTTTCATGGAGGCCGTGTCTAAAATATACTTAAAATTAAGGTGTTACTTGCAGCTAAGATATTACTTGAAACTGTGGCGACTTAATTTAGACTTGAAATCGGTAAGTGAAGACGCTTGTCGTAGGTCGACAGGTAAATTGTTCCACAACTGAGCTCCGCTATACAAAAAGCTTCTCTTGAGATAATCAGTTCGAGGTTGTGGAAGAACTAATTTGTTTTCGGTATTCCTTAAACGATAAGCACTTACATTGTCACGATATACAAATCTTGATCTAAGATAATCAGGTGTCATACCATGTAATGTTTTATACATTAGAATAGACTTCTGTTCCAATCTCAGATAAATAAGAAGTAAACCATTGATAGCTGGTCCAACAAATCCTATAGTATTGCAACTTTCTTAACAAAATATCGTGATCTACTGTATCAAATGCCTTTTTGAGGTCTAAAAAGACTACGGCATTAACAAGACCACGGTCTATATCCATCGCCCAGCTAGTACGTCACTACAAGATTATGGAATAATCTACCTGACTATGTAAGGAGAGCTCCATCTCTTAATTTTTTTAAATCAATGCTGGACGAAGTCAATTTGACTACCAGAATGGAGTGTGATTGTAACTTTTGTACATAGTTTGACTTATCTATGGCTTGTCTCCACTTACTTTTAATGTTGCCTATTTTTTTTCTTATATATTTATTTCCTATATATATATTCCCTATTTATTTCCTATATATTTCCTATATATTTAACTTTTGTACATGGTTTGATTTATCTATGGCTTGTCTCCACTTAATTTTAATGTTGCCTATTTATTTCCTATATATATATCTTGATTTCCTATTTTATTTTATGATGTAGTTATATTATATAGCACGTTCACGTTAAAACGAGTTAATTGTACTCATATGTGAAATGTGGATAAATAAATTACTACTACTACTACTACTACTATCTGTAGCTTCGATAACTGCTGTGAGCGTGGAATGCAAAGACCGAAAACCAGATTGATGGCACGAGAGAAAGTTGTTTTTAGTTAAATAATGATAAAGCTGATCGTAAATTATCCGTTCAAAGACTTTGGCCACAACTGGAATTACTGATATTGGTCGGTAATTCGTCGGATTAGAGCGCTTCCCAGAATTTTTATGCAATGGAGTGACTCTGGCAGATTTCCACTCGTCGGGAAAGATGCCAGTCATTAGGGATTGATTAAATATATGAGTAAGAGATTCCGCTACTACATTGGGACATTCCCTTAGAAGTTTCGCTGAAATATTATCTAATCCAGTTGCCTTTGACTTGCAAAGCTTTGATAGTAGTGCAAAAACATGTGTTGGCGTTGTTTTTTTCAAAAACAAAATTTTTATCAGTTTCAGTAAGAAATTCTTCGAAGGATTTATCAACTTCTGTCACGTCTCTACTAAGACTTGGCCCAATTTCTGTGAAAAAGGAGTTTAGCATTTCTGCTATAGCTGTTTGATCGCCAGAATTTACGCCATTATATTCCATCTCATTAATAACAGTTTTATTGGACTTTCGGGAGGTCAATTCATTAATTGTTTTCCATGTTTTCGTTTGATCTCCAAAACAATTGTTGAATGCATTTTCATAATAAGCTTTTTTCGCGCTATTAATTTCCCAGTTCACTTGATTTTTAACCATTCGAAATTGGTTCCAAATAAATGGATCTTTTGTCTTAATAGCCTTTCTTTTGAGACAGTCTCTGAAATTCATCCGCTTTTTCAGAATAGAGGTTACCATGGAGATTTAGAATTTTGCGCCCGTTTGGTCTTCATCGGTGCGTGCTTTTCACACACATTCAAGAACAATTCTTTCCACCTTTTCCACATATCATTAGGATCATACAATTGCTTTATGTCATCCCAAGGTTGTAGTAAAATATCCGCATAAAAATTTGCGCTATTAAAATGTTTGAACTGTCTATATGTTATCAAGTTAACTCCTTTGGAGAAAGTGGGAATTGAAATTTTTCGATATACATAAACTAAATTGTGGTCACTGATTTTTTTACACATGCCAAAACGACAACAATTCATAAGATGAAAACCAAGTAAAGCAAAAACTACAGCACCTTAAACAGCAGAAAGCACTAGCGCTCCTATTTTTGATCGAGGAACAAATCAGTCTTTCCGTGAAAAATATTGCTAATTTAAAGTGAAGCTCGTGAAGAGACGTGTCCCTACCACGCGTCTTCTTTGTTGGCTGTGAAGACGTTGTTAGTTTTGACGTTTTGTTTCTGTGTATTGGCAGAGGTCCATAAAAAAATATGTATATAATTATAAGCTGGTATTTTTGCAAGTAGCAGGTTGATAAAATGTACTTTACGAGTTTGAGTGAGTCTACGTAGCACTTCGACTGGTTAGCCTGAATAGCACTCCGGTTAGCGTAAATTAACTTACAGCTGTAGGTTGCTTGCGGTTAGCCTTTTTGTTGGGGTTTATTGTTTCTTAAACTTGAAAAAAAAAAAGACAGGCTATTTCTACCTGAAGCCTACAGTCTGCAAAACATACCTGTCGAAAGATCATTCACTGGTTCCAAAATCCAAGATAATTGGTCTTGCTTAGTTTCTTTCTTTCATTTTTACAGAATAGATCATCAGAAATTCAAGTGTATTTTATTTATTTGATATACCCACGACCCACTTGGGTTCAGGGATTCAAAGACTCAGAAACCCAACAACCAATTTAGGCGTTGGGACCCAAGGACCCAGAAACCCGACGACCCACTTAGGCCCAGAGGTCCAAAGACCCAGAAACCCGACCCACTAAGGCCCAGAGACCCAAAGACCCAGAAACCCAACGACCCACTTACCCAGAGGCCCTAAGACCAAAAGACCCAGAAACCCAACGACCCACTTACCCAGGGGCCCGAATACCCAACGCCCCTCTTGGGCCCAGAGACCCAGAAACCCAGCGACCCACTTACCCAGAGGCCCCAAAACCCTAAAGACCTACTCGTCCAGTGGTCTAAAGACCCTGACCCCAAAAAACTAGTGGCCTAGAAGTCCTAGAGATCCAGTGGTCCAGTAGCCCAAAAACTCTAGAGATCTCGAGCTCCAGCGGTTATTGAATCAGTTAATTTCAGTGGTTGATATACCGAGAAAGGGCCACGCACTAGCCGAAAAGTGAAGATTTTTGTCGGAAAAAAAAATTGGCTAGTGGGTGGCGGCCTTGAAATCGATGGTTATCAGAAAATTCAAGCTGCAAACAATTTCAAGTTAAGATATCAAGAATAGCACGAGCTCAACACGCTTGTGGAACTTGGACACGAAATGTAATTGCAAAGGACCGAAACAAACTCGGCACCAAAATGAGTAGAAGAAATGCTCCCATAAAGGAGCAAATGAGGCTTTTTGCTTCAAATATATTGACAATACAACAAGAGTGCATTGGAGCTCCCTCGTGTGGGTGGACCAGTGAGGGTAGGACTCTGCAGTGACTCTGCTGGGTGTGCTCCCCATAACCAGCCCAATGAAGGAAGTTGATTGTTATATAAACATGCTAAAATAACTTGTCTCAATAATAGCTGACTGTATCTGGCCCGGAAAATTGGATTTATATGTTGAGAAAGCTCCGTGGTACAGCTTGGCCCGGTGCTGTAGGTGCTTGTATGGGACATACTCTGTTGCACCTGTGGTTTCACTTTAATTTGTACTTTAATGGGAAACAGGAATGACGAAGTGGCCTCTCACCAGTGTGAGCCAGGCTCTGTTGTTGTGCCTCCATGCCATATGTGGGATGAGTTTGTCATTGGTTCACCTTGCTCTGGGGGTTTTTCTCCAGTTTATCTCTCCCCCCCCCCCCCTCCACAAACACCAAAATCTCAAAATTGAAATTGAACCAGGATGGGGAACCCACATCAAAACCAGCTGATGTGGCTTCCTCTCTAAATATTGTATTGCTATTTCTTGTCATGCCAAGTGAGAACATATTACACTGCTTTAATTTAAATCTTGTATACTATCCTCCCAGGACATTTTACTCAATTTTAACTTAAGCATTGGATGTTACAGTCAGAATGTTTTCTTCCTCAGTTGTTCTTGGTGGCAGCAGCTGACACTAGCCTGCTTGCAGACATCTACAACGTGTATTCCCTTCATGTAGATATCTGCACGCAAGCCACCTAAACCAAATCTGAACGAGTTATATCAATCAAGGATTCAGTATAGTGTTCTGAGTCATAACTGTGGGCCCAACTGGTGTATCTCAATTAGGTTTTAACAAATAGTCAAGTATACCATTATGGCACAAGAACATGTATGCAACAAGAAGTTATTGATCGCAACTCTTTTTCATTTATCTTAAGCAATTTACGATACTCTATCAAGGCCCTACATTTGGAATTTTCTGCCAGTATCTGTCACTAGATCAACAAGCTTTCCCATGTTAAGGAAAAAAATATCACATTTTTTACTGAAATAATGCTGGATTGATCATGCTGCACACACAAAACTTAAAATTTACTCCCATTTTAAAAATAACTTAGGTGGGCTCCATTATAAGCTTGGTGTTTGTTGTAGGTCTATCAAAAATTTATTATTGTAAGTTTTTATTTATGGTGTGACAGATAAATGATTCTGATAATGATGATGAGACATCAATTTTAATTTTCCCTGTGTGCTTCAGGCTTGTTCCATACCATGCTCATGTGTGATCAGCGGTGTTCCCACAACCGGTCCATCTGTCTTGTATTTCCACACCAATTGTCCATTATCAGTTTGCAAGGCATACAGATAGGTGTCAATCCCTCCTATAAACAATAGACCGCTTTTATCCAACCGTGGCGACGACCAAATGGATGAGCTTGTCTTAAAACTCCACACAAGCGATCCATCATGTTGACGAAGAGCCAGAACCTCACCTTGACCTGAACCAATGTAGACATTACCATCTGGAGCGATAAATGGTGAAGAGAATAGTTCACCAGTACCTGTTAAAAGATAATTATAACAGAGGAAAACAAATTAACCAAACTGATTTTGGTTAAAGAACCCCCATATGGCTGCTCAACTCTGTTACAAGACAAGACCGGACCTTACTGAACCATAGTAAACGTACGTATAAACATTCTCTCGTCACACCACTACTAACTATGGTCACACCAAAATATGGTTTCAGAACAAAGTATTTGACGCGGGGTAGAGAATATCTCCTTGAATGGTGTATTCTTATGACCTGGATAATAATAAAATTTAAGAAAACAGGCTAAACAAGCAACACATGTTTCATTTTAACCGCACTATTTTAAGACGACCTTTTAATTATTTAATTGCGGCCAACGTGCCAGCATTGAAATTTACATTTCATTTTCCAAGTGATGTCACGC
>CM042747.1:1688609-1727311 GCA_022496165.2 Catalaphyllia jardinei
AAGCTACTTTTTCATCATCATCGATAAGACCACCAACAAAAGCCCTTCATAAATTATGTTCAGGGTAACTGTCCCAGCTGCAACAGACATACATGTAAATAGGATACCAAATTTTTGGTCACGTCATAAATGGGGTAGGAAAAATCGCAGATTTTGGTCATAAATAGGACAAGGGTTTTGGGAAGCAAGCCACACACCCCAACTTAATTTTACCACCTCTTCTTTCCCCCATGGCCATCCAGCTTATAAAATGTTTCCCGTGACAGCATTAATTTCCTTCATGGATCACATCTCTTTGTCTGACATTTCTGCAAACAAAAATATGGAGGAAAGATGTGATAAATGAATTTAAGAATCCTTTTAAAACTTCTAACCTTTCTCAACAAGTGACTCAAGAGCTTTCCATGAGTCTTTCCATGTTCCCTTGGGCTCCCCTTTCTGGCAAATTAAGAGGGCCCCAGGCCCCTCATCACAGTCCATGGAATGAATTAACATCAGATCAATGTAATCAACCTATGACCATAAATTGAAACGAATAACAGTGAATGAAATAAATGAAGAAACATTCTCAAGTCAAAATTACTCAGAAAATTTTTTTCTGAGTTTCCCAATGGGAGTCGAACCCATGATCTTCCAGAATACCAGTTGGACGCTCTAACCACTGAGCTATGGAGGTCTCACAGCGAGCAAGGTCGTAAACTAAGTTTTTATGCGTGACATATGTCCTGCCGTACTGAATGAATGACTCACCAAAAGACCAACTTACTGATAGACTGACTGACTGACTGACTGAATGTCTGACTGACTGACTGACTAACTGACTGGCTGACTGACTGGCTGACTGACTGACTGACTGGTGTAAATTAAGTGCTAATGTAACCCATGAATAACTAACTGGGCGTTAGCCGTAGTAGAGGGAATCAGGGAACCACACGAGGCAAAGAAAAAATCTTTTTGACCTTGGTGGGAATCGAACCCATGACCTCTGGATTAGATCTACCGTTACTCTGTCTGACCTCATAGCTCAGTCAGCAGAGTAACGGTAACAGTCCCTTTACTAGTAAGAGTAACGGTAACAGTCCCTTTACTAGGGCTAATGCCCAGTGGGTTATTCATGGGTTACATTAGCACTTAAACTTACACTTCAGAGTTAGTTCTTTGTTCCATCACTTTTGTTTATAGTGCTACGCGGCACAACATTCATATGTACCCTTACTTTCTCTTCACCGCGATTCACTACCTAAATCGACCCCGACTTTCTCTGTCCGACCTCGTACAGATGTAGCTCAGTCGGCAGAGTAACGGTAGATCTAACCCAGAGGTCATGGGTTCGATTCCCACCGAGGTCAAAAAGATTTTTTCTTTACCTTATCTGGTTCCCTGATTCCCTTTACTAGGGCTAACGCCCAGTGGGTTATTCATGGGCTACATTAGTAGTTAATTCTCAGTTCCATTATTTTTGGTTCATAGTGCTACGTAACACAACATTCATATGGCTGACTGACTGACTGACTGACTGACTGACTGACTGACTGACCGACTGACCGACTGACCAACTGACTGACCGACTGACTAAACAACTGACTGACTGACCGACTGACCGACTGACCGACTGACCGACTGACCGACTGACTGACTGGTTTGATTGTTGGTTGGCTGGGCACTAGACAGTTGATTGTGGAATGACTGATTTATTTAAAGGGCATTGTCACGCTACTTGGTGAGTTTATAAAAAGCCAACGATTGAATTTCAAAACTAATGATCTAGTTTTGTTATTAAAGACTATTTGAATGTAATGAAACTGTTTTCTGCCCCTGTCGCTACGGATGGCATGGATGGAAATGGATTGAAACTTGAAAAAACTTGCAGTTTTTTCAAGTTTTGATGCTACGTGTTCCAAATATCCTCAAGAAATTTGTTATGGTTAGCCCTCTACGATAAAATTCATTTGATATCTTCATCACAGCTTTATAGAAGCATTTTGTTTATGATTAAAGCCTCAAAGTAATAATTTTAGCACAGAATTGACCTAAAAAAGGAAAATACCTGTGACACCGCTCCTTTAGAAATTAAACAAATTATTGGCAGGTTACTATTATCCAACAAGCTTATTTAGCCAGGATTAGAAAAGTGGGTGTCCAAAATGTGCTATAGGGTCTGCCCATGAAAATAAAACAATTTTCTTCTTGGAAACCCACCTGGCTAAGGTCCTGAAATCCAATACTTTCAATACATATCGAGGTTGACATGCATAGTTTTTGTATTTGCCAAAGAAAATACACTGTTCTAGATGGCAAGCAGCTATCTCTGATATCATTAGTGGTCCTCATATGAAACAAAAATCGCCTGTAGCAGTACCTTCAACTTTGTTAAAGTCTCTTCTACAGATTTGAGTGTTTCATCATGTCCCAGGAAACGAGGATGAACCTTGGATACAATAAATATGTCCTCTCTTCGGATTCCACTTTCTTGCACTGCTGCTCCCACCTGCTCTTCATCATAGGCTTGAGCAGAATCAATCATCCTGAAAACACAAACAAAATCAGATGCTTCGGGTCCTGGAATGTCTAAGAGGTACAGGCACTGAAGCTACATTTGCCTTTCAGCATTGGTGGAACTAGCAAAGCTGTTGGAAAAGGAGAATGCATGAGAGCCTGCATGGATGCTGTTATTGTTTTCTGAATACAGCCCCTCCAAAGAGTTTTTAACCAATAGAAATTAAAACATCAACAAAAATGATAGCAAATTGCATGTGGAGGTTGTGATTTTAGTCAGAATGCAACTATAGCACACATTTGCTAATTGCAATGTTGGACAAATCTTTGCCATCCTTAATCGCAGCACAACCTAAGGCAAGTGATTTTCCCTGCTTGATCTGATCCTGAATTATGATGGTTAGCAGGCATTAGCCCCCAGGGGGGGGGGGGTACTCTCTATAATGGCCTATACGGGGAGGCTCCGCCCAAAAGGGGTACCTTTTTCAACCTTCATGTATATAAAAGGGTAGGGAAATTGGTCATTTAGGTATTTAAAAGGGCCTTTAATTATAATATTTCAAATAGATGCCCCCTTTGGCTGTATCAGCTTATTCGTTAAGCACTACATGAAAATGACAACAAGACGTCCTAAAGCACGTATGTGAAAGGGGTATCTTTAAAAGTATATAAAATGGGTACCTTTTCTGCCAAAATGGTATACTAAGGGGTTGGACCTTGGGGTGGAGCCTCCCTGTATTAAACTTTGTTAAGTACCCCCCCTCCCCCTCCCGGCATTAGCCACTAACACTATAGTATCGAAATGTTGCCCCTTCACAAACTTTCTTGATCATCACTGCATGCAGTTGCAAACAGTTGAAATATAAAACAGTTAACATACATCCAGTTGGCATAACTGAAAAAAACTTCCCTCCCTTCTGAAAAACAATTCACAACTTTTTCCTGTTTGTTTTAGTTCAACCAGATTATTTGCTTTAATGGAAAGTTTTTGAAAAGCTTCCAGGATAGATCTCATATCACACGACCTGTCATTTTTTATTAATCACAATGCTGCATTTGTTGGCCGATGGGCTGCATTTGAAAAACAATGCCTTCTGTGCAGGCTCTCATTTCTCGAGCCAGCAGGTCCCTCACCAGCCTCCTTCACTAGCTGACACATCACTCACCACTTTTCTCACTGACTTTACTTCTGCCAAAATGCATAAGAGTCTGCTCAAACCCTAAATTTCAACATACTATAGGAAATACTGAACTTGTAATTTAACATATACCTGTATCCAGAAGCAAGGGCCACTAATACAGAAGACTTGGTGTCTTTAAACAAACCAGCTGTACCAAATCCGATCTTAGGCACTGGGGAAACAAAAATTTATTGAAGCATTATGTAACAATCTTGTCTGTTGATCTGTTAAATTATTTATTTTTTTATAAATGATACTTCAAAATTAATGTTCATAATTTTTATGTATAACTGACCGCAATGGTCTAAGTAGTGCTTGTACATGTAGTTGCCGTTGTTGCTCTTTAGAGAAGATTGTTTATAAATATATAAAAATGATTTCTTTGAGAACGAACTTGGCAGATATAATTAGAAATCTATCCACAATGTATATTTACTACATGACAACAAACATGAACATATTAAAGCTACATGTAAAATAAAGCTGCTTTCAGAAAAACTATTTTAATCAGAATAAAACATCTTTGGTTCCATAGCTTACTCTTATATCCACTGGCTAAAGTAACAACACTGTCCTCGGGTCGGATCTCCCTTGGTGTGTCCCATGCATCAGGCTTAGGTCTAAACACTTCTGTGATTGGCTTGTTTTGTGATTGACACTTGATTGTTTCTGGATATGACTCAACAAGTTCATCAAAGGCTTTTGACACGTACGCCATGTCCTCAAACAGACTTAGCTGAAAAAAAAAATGCACTGTACATCATGGCAACAGTTTCTGTAAAATGGAACAGTTGACTGTAAAATTTCTGTTCAGAAGAAAATCAAGGAATGTTGTTAAAGACGATTTTCACTCCATACTGTGCAGTCTCAGCACCCTAATGTTTATGTGTCTCACTTAATATATAGAATGCAAATCAATGTTTTTCATTTTGAACCCCATACCAATTATTATCTTTAAGGCCTCTCAAATTCTTTTTCTGACAACTTAATCACTCATTTTTACAGCTTGGAGGTTGTTTCATCAAGGATAAGAGAAAGAACAAAGCATAAAATTTCACATCCATAATGGCATTGTTTTAGCATGAAAGAAAAAAACATGACCCACCCCTTTAAGCCCATTAGTTAATTCTTGACCCACCCCCATAAAAGGAGTTCCTGTTCACTGAACGAAATCAGCATATCTTGTGGACTAGCATCACAAAAAGGAGCTCAATAGCTCTACATTACAGTCAAACTACCTGAAGGGTGAACACCTAGACATCAGTATTGATTTCATTAATCGATTATTGAAAAACTAAGTTTTCCAATATTCAAATCAAAACAAGTTTAAAAAAATTGCTTTTTTATTGAAGTCATTAAACAAAAAATAGTAATTCAGTTAAAAAAAGAATTTCAAACTGCTTTTGATTTGAAAATTGGAAAAATTTGATTTCTCTAATTGAATAATGAATTCAATAATCCATTATTGAAACCAATAATGATTTCTAGCTGTTCACGCTTCAGGTAGTTTGAAAGTTTCCAGACAATTATATTAAGAAAAGGAAGCATGCAAGCTTTCTCAATGGGGCTTACATGTATGTTTATTTATTGATATTTAGTGCCCACATCTCTGATTCTCCATACTTAGGTTGGATTGCTACATGTGGCATCCAGTTGTGTTATATTTTATGTCTAGCATTGCATTAGAATTTATTTAGATCTTCCACATGAATTGAAGTGACCCACCCCCAACCATCGTGAAATTCTCTTTTGGTCCACCCCCATAATATTTTCTCCCACCCCCCCCCCCCCCCCCAGTCCCTTACCTCAATAGTTCACAGCTCACCTTAAGGCCCGTATAGGTTTTGTCACATTGCAACTGATCACTGTGGTTCATTTGCTTATTCAGCTGATTTTTGCAGATCTCTGGCAGCTGTTGTCAGATAAGGCCTATATTCTTGCTCCCAGCCCTCTTGCCCTTGTGGTTCATGGGCTTAGGTAAGTGTAGTGTTACAATGTAGGAAAACATTTCTCCACTGAACTCCTATCACTGTGATGGTACCAGATAGCAGACTTTGCCTGCAGGAGTGTTTCCCTCTCACAGGGTGGCCATGGATACCACTCTGCTGTGCCTGATGTACTGAGGCCCCCTGTGACACCAGTTCCCAAGCTCATCAATTGGTGATGAGTTTAATAAGTTATAATCGTTATATAAATAGTTACATAACTTAAGTGCTTACACTGTACATTACAGCCTCTGACAAACAACTTGGCAGCCGATAAGAAATGTGTATTAAATAAGGCTAAAATAAACAAATTGTGATCCTTACATCTGCACTTTCATCTTCAAGCGAGCTTTGTTCTTCCTCTTTCTCAGCAAATGGGTGAAACCACAAGGAAATGGCAATGTTTGGACAGTCAAATGACCTGACATGATGCCACCAGTGTTGAGGAATGTACAGAATATCACCAGCCTTCAAAACGACCTGCAATGAATACAATCTCTTGATTAATTTTAAAACTCTTTACTCTATTAGCTGGTTTAACTACACTAGCTATAACCAGATAAATGAAACCAGTATTGAGGATTAGAAATATTTTTCTTTATGCTTTATGCTGACTATGGATCAGTTAGTGATCAGACGTATTTATTCAATATTTGAGTTTGAGTATTATTTTGACATGTTTTGATTGGGTATGTTACTCTGTTCTTTTTTTTTTATTTTAAACTTATTTTTGTCCATTTCACTTTTAGCTGAGTGAGTACAAATAAAGTTGTTGTTGTTGTTGTTGTTTTTGGTAGCATGTTGGTATAGCTTTCCTCCCTCTCTAAGGCCTGCCACACAGGCTAACAACCAGAAGACAGTTTTTTCAGGGGGCTCATCTTCACAATAACCTAATTAGATAATATGGTAAAATTTAAGACTTGCCAAGTCCCTTGTTTGAAATTTCCAGACTAGGTTAGACTCCAAGACAAAAAGAAACAGATAAATTGGAGAAAAAAAAAACAAGACATAGTGACATCAAAACAAACTTTTGTGACTCATCACAAAGGACTTCAAGATTTTGAGATCTGGTCAGAATTTTCTGAGTGATGATTTTCTACGCACCATGGCCACAGGCCTTCTACTTGAGCCTTGTTGTTGATAGCTTAGTGGCAGATCCAGACCTTGACCTTAGGGAGTGGAGGTTCCTTGCTCTGACGGCTTTTCTTTCTTTTGCATTTTTTGTTGTTCTTGTTTATCCAAAAAAGGGGGATGCAAGCCCCCTGGGCTCTACACCTAGATGTACTACAGAAGCTATTTGAGCCTTGTTATTGAAAGCGAGAGAAACTTTGGCCTAGGTCAAGTAAGCTATTAATTCATTACTGTTTAATTAGTGTTATGCAGCCTTACACCTTTAAGGAAAACACTCTGCTCCCACCTCAACCACTGATTACACACCAGAACTGAAAACTGACCATTTTCTCTGCTCATGTTTCCATTCATGTCAAGGAGCCATTAGAACAAAGAAATGATGTTTTTTGCTCAACAAGTGAACCAAGCCGAACGAAAGAAGGAATGTTTCGAATTCCGCCTTGGGAAGCATTCAATTTTAATTGTGCGCAAGTCAACATAGATAATTTCTAAAACATGCTCTATTCAATCTTCCCGGTTAGTCAATTTAAATGTTTGCTTAAGAGCTTCATTGTATGAAGTTCGGAAACCACAGGGAGCAGAGGAGTCCTATTTAACCGTATTTCCAGTTGAATTCACCGTACAATTGTATCGCGAACCGATCTGTTGTTGATTCAAATCACGGTATGTGATCGAACTGTAAACATGCAATCGTTACGAGTCTGTTGAAATCATATTCCGCCAAATAGGACTCCTCTGCTCCCTGTATGGAAACTAACTGTTTTTAACCTTTTTGACGTTTTGTGAGTAATACAACTAAATGCTTCAGTGATTCTCGAGAGAAACGAGACTCGTCTCGAGAGAAACGATACGCGTCTCGCGAGAAAGGAGACGAGAAGTTTGAGCGGTTTTGTATGTATTGCAATTATATCAGCATCCACTTTATGCATAGCTAATTAGATGATGCCACTGAATGCATCTCTCACCTTATGAAAAGTTACTTTTGACACATCAGGAAATGTTTTAAGATCTACTGATTCAGGATTTACAGGAGATAAACCAGGCACTGTTGTGAAATTATTGGCATACAAATGTTGTGCAGATTTGCTATTGGCTATAAGAACTTCTTTTGTTCCGGAGATAAGGGTCAGAAGATTCTGATATCCATCCTGATGGAGACTTGAGCTTGTATTGCCGCTGCTATACAGCAGATGTATACTTGCTATGGTGGGCATAACTTCCTCACATTGTAGGCAATATGGAACCATGATATCAGATGTCAAGTCAGTCTGTGGGAAGGGGCAGTCTAAATAAACCTGTTTGCTTTTGTAAATATCGAAATATTCACTCAGGTTCATTGTTTTCTTGATAGGATGTATTCTTTCATAATGTTTGGTAAACTCGACGTCAAATATAACATGGCCATATTTCTCCCTCATGTATGTTTCATTTGCCCAGTGTTTCACAGCAGACCAATCTGACGCAGCTCTTCTCATGACGAGTGGCCGTTGCTTCCTTAAGAATTTTGCGTAAAAATCCCTCCCATTTGGAACGTAATCAATATCTTCGATCTCACCAATAATAACATTTGATCCAAGCTCTCCTAACTTCTTCAAATGACCTGCAAGCTGGTCAGGTTCTTCACTGATTATTTCATCCTTAGTAAGTTCGTCAAATTGTAACTGTTCAAGATTGTTTTTGGTCTCTTCATCTTGACGTAACAGTTTGTTTGTAAGTTCAGACGCCGTTATTTTCTCCGTCAGTTTCTCCGGTACAGTTTCGAACGGCTCATCACTCATCTCAGACTCCTTTCCTCCAGAAAGCCGTTTAACGATGTTTTCAGCGTCTTTAAGCTGCTGTTCCGCCAAGGATCCATCCTTGGCGGACACGTTATGTTGTACGTGTATCATGCATACGAAAACACCGATCGCTACAATTACCACTCGATGAAAAAAACATAAAAGCACTTTAGCCATTTTTGGCTAAAAAGTAGTCGCCAATGACGAACCGTAAAATAAAATTATTGTTCCTTACACCAAGAAAAACAGGCTGCACGGACTATAACCACAACGGAAAAAGAACTCGTCTCGGCCTGAAACCTCGATCGATTTTTTGATCAGGAAATTAGCATTTCATTGCCTATTGTCACGATTTTCTGCCTTGAGGCGTACCGTAGAAAACAAGGCCATTCCCTTGGAGCAAAATATTTTGCTTCCACGTATACTGGAAGAAATTTGTTTCGTGGGAATTGTCAGCTGTGTCGTATAAGCACAAAGGTGTGCAAGGCAAATACAAAATATCCCAGGCGTTAAATTCCCAAGATGGCTGGAAATAGAGCGAGTTGGGGTCGGGTGGGAGGTGGAACGTCTGCCTCGGCGTCAAGTGTTCAAATGAAAAATGCCTTCTGGTTCCCTAGAGGTTCGTTTTTGTGATTCGTGAATGGCATATTTTTTTTTCTCGTGAATAGTGATTTCATCAGAAGCCGTGAACCGTGATTTTGCCAAAATAATTCTCCGTGAAATGAGAAAGAAGTATTTAATTCGTCTTTTTTATGTTATTAACAATATTATCGGACGGCTTCACTCCGCTGCTGTTTGTACAAGTGGTCCTTGCATTACAGTTTACCCTATTAACAATAATGCGTGACCGTGACAGTGACACGCAGAACAAGCCGCGGACCAAGGACGGATGTTGATAATGCACCAGCAAAGTAAACAAAGTAAACCTCGAATCCCCTACTAATGCCCCACATTCTTCAGGAGAAAAGCGACAAAACGCGCGAATTCCCCACATACTGGGGACTCAAAAAGCTGCCAATATGGTGATAAAGCCCCACTAAAGCCCCACATGTCCCGGGATGCGGGGGAAGGGTCGGGTTTACTTTGACTGGTGCATAAAGACACCTAACACGGCTGTGCTTTGGGCTTAACTTTTCAAATATCACAAGTTACGTAAGTTCATATCAAAAAGTACCATATTTTTTCGTGAAACGTGAAATGCCGATTTTCTTTCCCGTGTTTTGTGAAAGGACCAATTTATTTTCCGTGAAACATGATCTTGACCCTCCTCTCTCGCGCCCCCCCCCCCCCCCCCCTTAGCACCCTCTGAAAAGGAAACATTTTTCATTTTACAAAACATGTTTCGACATCAGTAGGAATGAGCAAGAAACTGATAAGATGCGTGACACTGCCGATAAATTGGATATAAGCCTCAAAATGTTCCTGAGGCCTCGGCCCGTTTACATGGAGGTGGGGCACCCTAGGTAGGTGAGGTAACCCGCCTAGCCCCCGCCTGGCCGTGGTCGAAAAAATGTAGCCCGAGTTTACATGCAAACTTACAGCCCCAGGGTGCCGCAGTGAAGTTCCTAGAGGTTGTTGCATGGTCGCTAAGCACGTAAACAGAGAAAAAGGCTGGCGAAAAACGTATTTTGGTGGGCAGCGTTTTTTTTCGTCTCCCTACCTCCTCTCGCTGCAACATTTTAGTGCTGTGTCGTTTTGTCTTTTTTCAATGATGCAAAGCCTCTGCCAAAGGCAGTTAACTGCTCAGGCAACGCAGCAGTACAATGCTACTGTTGTACGACTTCGACGCATTCGAAGAAAAATTGACTGTCGAGGTAGAATGTGGAGAAGTTCGGGTTGGCTCAACTTGTTCAGTGGAATTTTACCAGAAAGGGAGGGGAAGAAGAAATTAAGGATAAATCGGGTGGCCATATTAATCTGTTTCGAATTTCGGTGCACTTGCAAATGTAACATGAATTCGACCCCGGCTAGGCGGGTTACCCCACCTTGGGACGTTTACATGCCAAAATGAGATCCCGACTGACAGGGTTACCCTACCTGGCAAACCAGGCAACCCGCCTAGGCGGGTTACCCCACTTATCATGTAAACATGATCAAATAAGAATGAGAGATCATATGGAGAGGCGAGTTACCACACCTAGACAGGCTACCTCAGTGACCTTCCTGAGGTCCTCCACCTCTATATGTAAACAAACCCTTTTAAGTGTGTCAAATATTTGCTCGTGATCTAAACGTTTCGGGGTTAGCCCTTCTTCAGTAGGTGGAGTGGTTGAGCCACACCATACAAAAAACTGTACGCGTACGCACGCACGGAAAGCGCGCGCACAAAGTACAAAATAACCAAAGGCGTGCTGCGAAAGCCAATTGTTTTAGCGCGAGTGATCTCTCCATTGTAGAAGATGTTAAAGCCAGCATATGTGAATTTATAAACGACACGCGAACGGAGACTCTACGGCACGGAATCTTTCACTCTGAACATAAAATACAACCTTTATTTACCCTCGGCAGTGTTTATAGCACAAGTGCTAGTAGGGCCTAGGAAACAACTGAAACAAATTAATAATTGAAACTGAACATAACATTGTTAAGAATCCCAACTGGCCGGAGGCAAACCAGTTGACTATTTACAAGCGTGGCCGAGGATTTGAACTCGGGGCTATCGCGAAACAAATCCAGGTAGTGATTAGAGCGGAACTCAAACCCGGGACCGCCGGATTACGACTATGGCACGCTGACCACTCGGTCACGCTGCCTATATGTTTCTAACCTTAAATGTAGAAAATACTAACTTAATATCTAGATCAGTTTTGGAATAACGTTTAAGCAGCTGTCTTAATTTAAACTGCGCGACTTGAAAAAACGGCCAGCATAAGGGACTTGTACATGTAAATCCATTACACACTTTCCCGCTGTCTTTAGCGGCCTATTTGTTGGCCATCCCCATAACATTCATATCTCCTTTGCCATAGCCCGGATGTCCCACTGAGCTTTTTTAGAAAAATAAAAACAAGTTGTTTTTGATTCATTGCCTGTTGCCATTTTTTAAGTGAATTTGATATCTAAAGCCGCCCCAATATGACACACTTTAGCGTGGCAGTGACTCAGATAACTCCAATGTAGGATAGCGGTAACGAGCGGCAGTTTATTTTTTCCCTTTCTTTTTAGTTTTTGCTTGTTTTAACCGACTGACCGTACAACGTCTTACGAGAGAGTGGGCAATGGCTTGGTGGGGGTGGGGTTGCTTCTGCCTTAGCTTATAGCCAATAATATGAAATCTAAGAATCCAATGCCCGTATACAGGACTGTTGTTCACGACTACTTACTCATGTGTATAAAGTATTTTTGCGCCACTTGATTTAACACCCTATGAATAAAATCTCCGGTCCAGTTATAAGCCCACTCAAACCACTTAAAAAATAGTATAAACACAGTGTTTGGCTCGCCTCAGCAGTTTTAAAATCCATTAAGTTCTTTACACAAAAAAAGTCGCCAAACAACCCGCAAAAAAATACTTACATTATCGTGACGCCACGTAGAGTTAAAAACTCGCTAATTATGACCACCCAGACAGTTTAACAGTTTAACAAATAGTATAGCGAAAACGGAGCGGTGCAACAAATTATGAAACTACTTTTTGACGCCGTTTCTGTAGGAATTAAAAAATGTTATATTATTTATGAACAAAAAACCTAGGGCTAACGGAGAAATCAAAGGTACCGGAACCTGGTAGGTCCTGATCAGCAAATGCCGAAAGGCTTGAACAAACTGAACTTAGAAAGGCTGACCGTACGGTTGGGGTTAAGTGCTATATAGTTTATTCCAACGGTCTACTTTTCATTGATTTCTATTTTTGTTATCTTGTTATTTATTAGTTTATTTTAACTGTTTACTTTTTATTGTAATACTATAGGAGGCAGCGTGGCCGAGTGGTTAGAGCCGTGGATTTGAAATCCGTAGGTCGCGAGTTCAAATCCCGTTCTGACCGCTTGCTGATGTTGTTCTCGGAAGCCCCGAGTTCAACTTCTCGGTTACGCTTGTAAATAGCCAACTGGTCTGCCTCCCGCCAGTTGGGATTCTTAACCTGGTTATGTTTATTTGAATATTAATTTATCATTGTTTGTTTGCATTGGTCCTGAAAAGCCCGGAGGGGGAGTGGCCAATTACGTATATTTATTTATTTTTTTTGTGGGAGGCAAGGTGGCCTCATGGTTAGTGTGCTCGCCTCCGGAGCGAGCGGTCTGGGTTCGAGCCCTGGCCGGGGACACTGTGTTATGTTCTTGGGCAAGACACTTTACCAAATGTATAAATGTTGGGGAAACAAACGCGGGGGGTGACCTGCCATGGACTAGCATCCCGTCTAGGGGAAGTAGAAATACTTCTAGCCGCCTCATGCTACAGAAACCGAGATAAGCTCCGACACCGTCTTGGCTCCAAGTCTTCACTTTTTAGGCTTTTATCGTGGTTGTTTAGATTGCAACGTCATACCAGTTAACTCCAACCGTACGGTCAGCCTTCTAAGTTCAGATATATCATTTATGCCTTAGTTCTGGGCAATGGAATGAATATTTCAAACATATGCCAGAAAGGAGTACGCAAAGAATCTAAGAAGTATGGCCATATAATATTCAATCTACATAAGAAGATGGCACAGGTGCAAACAGTCCTGAAAAGAGGAAGCTGTATAGCCATTTGGAATTTTTCTATACTGATTCAATTGGATCTTTTCTAGTATGACCAGTTGACCATTCTTCTTTTATTTTTTAAATCCCTTGATTTTTTGGTAGAATTTATAGATTTTGTCTATACGCAGTCGCCGCCTGGCCGCTCACGAAAAGAATAAAGTGGTTTTTCCCCGTTTGTTAGGAAGGCGCTCAATACCTTAGCTATGACCGCTGAAATATAGCAAGCTTTGCGTTTCGTCAGAATTAACTGCTCATTTGTTGACACTTTTCTAATACTGTATGTATATCAAGGAGTATCGATATTGGCTAAAGGATGCATATTACATTAGACATATGTCGTGGAGTTGCTATGAAATATTCTATTCACGTGAATTCAAAGCATGAATAAGTGCGTCAGGTGCAAACATGAAAGGAGGGAAAAAACAGTCGAAAAAATACAAAACAGCATGTTCATATGGATTCTGTTCGCTTTCTTGCAAACTTTTTCTGTAATTTCTTAATATTCCTGTTTTTTTTTTTCTGGCAGGACAAAGGTACATGAATTGCTTTCAATGTGAATTTTTAGAACAAGCTGACTTACCTTATAAAAAGGGATTTCGGCGAGTTTGGGGAACTTCTTTAAATCGACTGCCTCCGGATCGATTGGCGATTCAATGTTTACTGTGGTGTGGTTACGGGGATAAAAATATTCCACGTACTTCGGGTTGGCCACCAAAATTTCCTTTGTTCCAGCGATTAGACTTAACAGGTTTTCATACCCATCCATGTGGCAACTTGAGCTTGTGTTTCCACTGCTGAAGAGTAAATGAGTACTGGCAATAGTGGGCATGATTTCTTCGCACTGTAGGCAGTATGGTACGAAAATATCTTGGATCATGGCACTATGAGGAAAGGGACAGTCCAGATAAACCTGCTTGCTTTTGTAAATTGAAAGAAACTCATTTAGGTTCATCGTTTTCTTAGCCGGAAATTCCCCCTCGTATTTTTTAGTTAGCTGAACATCGAATACAACATCGCCGTATTTCTCGCGAAGGTAGCTTTCGTTCGCCCACTGTTGTACGGCCGGCCACTTCTTGATAGCTCCTCTCATGACTAAAGGCTTCCTCTTTCGTAAAAAGTACTCATAAAAATCCCTGCCGTTTGGTACGAAATTCAACTCTTCGATTTCTCCTTCCATAATAGAAGACCCATGTTCTCCTAATTTATTCATGTGACCAGGCAAGGAGGACTCGCTTTCTTCACTGATCGCTTTCTTTTCTTCGCTGCAGGCTAGATTTCCATTTTGTTCTTTAATTTGCTGTTCTTTTGATGAAGTTGCGGTACCTTCTTGTTCAAAACAAGCGCTATCTAAATTATTATCCTTTGAGGATCTGGGTTCGTTTGCGATTTTTGAAGCATCACCACAGGGCAGTGAATTTGACAAACTTGAGTCGCGGCAGATATCCTGACTGTCTTTGCTTTGGCTCTCGGTTTGTTCCAGTCGATCAGTGTTTTGGTCTTGAGTCTCGGCGCCTCGTTGAATCAGAACACTCCAGAGACGGTTATAATCTATTCTTTCTCGCTGAATATAGACAATTGCGGCCAAAGATCCAACAAAGACAGCCATCATCAAATAGCTTGCCTTAGTCATGACCGCAATATTTGTGATGTGTAAACTTCACAAAGTTTTCTGGCGTGAAACTAATTCGGAGATCAAAAAGCTATTTTGAATTTGACTTCAAAGTGTATGTTACGAGTACGACTAAAGGAACAAATGGTCGTCGCTCCAGGGGTTTCCGATAATTTACTCCAAAGATATCACCTGGTGAGATCTGCATTGATGTATGGTAATTTAGGCGAAGTGATATGTATAGTTTTGTCAGACAGTGACGCTCTCCTAAGTGGATTGAAAAACAAAAGGAAAAAAAAGAAAACTAGACCGCTTCTAGCAGGAATTAAATCTCATTTCTTACATTTAACTTGCGTCCTTTAGATACTAACCCACACTTGGCAAGAACCATCGTCTTGATAAACAGATCATCGTGCATGTCACGTATCGTGAAAAATAAAAGCAATCGTCTGTAATTTTCAGGACAGCTGCTTTTTAAAACAGGAACCATGCAAACGTGTATAAATGCATTTTCTGAAACGAGTTTTCGCTGTCTTTATTGTAGCTTCAGAATTTCGACTCATTTACAAAGTAGTATATATCGTCAGACGTGCATAGCGTATATAGCTATGAGTCACTGAACTATATTTTTTGATATGGTTGGTTTATCAATAATATATGTTGACGAACTTTTAATTATTACCGACACTGTTTTGATTAAAAAGGTTTTTTCTCGCGTTTGTGTAGATAAGTTTTATTTGAAATTATTCTTTACCTCTGTTAATGGCGCAGTTTGGTATACAAAGATGAAACATTGAACAGCATTTTTCTAATATTGATTAAGGTTTTGCTCATCTGGTAACTGTATTAGTTGGTAGAGCTGTTGAACCATTTCTCATGAAAATTGAAGCGAAAATGCTTGGCGATACTTTCAAATTACTTCAAGGACACAGCTATATAGCAAACTGACGGTTAACTGTAAGATCACTAGCTGTTTTTGCTCTAAAATAATCTTACTTAACATGTAAACAGACGTTTGTGGATATCATGATACTCCTCACGGACATTGGTTATTCATTTTTGCAATATTTCTTTTGTGGCATCGATTTGAAAACGCCAGCCGCAATCCACAATATGTCAGACCGTGTCTTCGGTGTGCGAGGAAAACAAATAGTTCCCCATAACGACAAGGAAGACACTTCTTTTATCAGGGGTAGAGATAAGGAGTTATTTTTCTTAAAAAAGAACTATAGTAAATTCTCGAATCTGATTGGTTTTCAGCAGGTTGTTTTGAACACTAGGGACCTTAAGCAGTGCGACGCGGCCAGGGACGACGTCAAGGAAAAAATGAATTTATATCAGTTTACTTTGGAATTTCGCAGCTGTATAGATCTGTTCAGTGCGGCTATTGCTCTCAGAATTTACTTAAGCTAAATGTGTAATACGTAATACCAGTGTTGAATTCCAAATGAAAGTACGACAAATTAGCCGCCGCCGTTCTCGTTCTTGAAAACACGCAGAATTTAGTCATTTCACGTTGTTGTTTGCTGAGGACGACAAAGAGATCTCCAAAGATTTAACACGTACGTGCACAGCCATTGTTCTACTCATTTAACCTTTCGTTTGGTGGCTTTCTTCTTCGCCCTTGCCGGCGTGGTTTGCTTAAGGTCCCTAAATCTAAAACAGCTCGTTGTACTTTGTCGTCTCTTACCTTCTAGTCCCCAGTCCCAATCGCAAAACAAATGGCTTACAGCCGAGGGTATATTTTTAAAAACTCTCCTCCAGAAACGCGCAAAATACAATTCTCTTGGCGGAACAAGCTTGGTAAATAAAAAAAACTATTTTTAATTGCTTGCGGTTCACCTTGCTGTCTCGCGGTACTATTCATAATATTGACGGTCCAACATCTTAAAAACAACTCCACTGTTATCTTTTATTTACTTTCTTCGTATTTTATTAGTTGGAAAAGTGATCAACAAATCGGAATCGAGCTCCCAGTCGTTTAATAAAGTGATCATAAATTTCTATCGTTTCCTCGGCGTGGCTAAAACTCGGACTGTGAAGTCGTTCAGTCCTGCTTATCATTTACAGACCGACACTGGCTCCACTTGGTCTCATTATTAATATAAATGGTACTAGTAATAGTTGTCACTAAAGCTGCCCCCGCTTTCTTTTTTTTCTGCTGATTGAAAACAATAATATTGAACGTTATTGTATGAACTAAAATTTTCTATATTTTTTGTAAACTATTTCTATATATGTAAAGTATTTATGAAGTAATTCATATTTGTACTGCGGTTGTAGATGAAAGTGAACAGTGATCGTCGCAATTTAAGCAATTGGAAAGAAGAAGCCCTGATTTTTTCAGGCTTCTTCATTCCAATTGCTTAAATTGGAAAATTTACTGCGATGATCACTGTTCACTTTCATCTACAACCGCAGTACAAATATGAATTATTTCATATATACTTCACATCATTTCACTGCACGGGAAGATATGAACTCAATAAATTGACCTCACTCCCAATGTGTGGCTTCATAGCTCAGTTGGTAAAGCATCGCACCGGTATCGCGGGGGTCACGGGTTCGAATCCCGTTGAAGCCCTGATTTTTTTCAGGCTTCTTCTTTCCAATTGCTTAAATTGGAAAATTTACTTCTATATAGTTTACTATATCACTCATACTGTTAAGGTAACTTAGACATCTTACCATAAATATGATCCAAAGAATCAACTAAGCAACACATTCTGTTTAACTCATTCTATCACATGAAATTCTTTACTTAATAATCTCACGAAGTGGATTCTGGAAAAAAATATCAAACCACTCTTTTGTAATAGTTTAATACTGAAACAAACTATTTGTCTTAATATACGAGCAAACGTATACAAATCTCGAAAGCAGAACAGAAGTCAAGACTTTTTCCAAGATGTATCCAGAAGTATCGCGTTACAGTCGCCATATATGCAAATTGGAGTGAAGCTCCAATTGGAGCGTGTATGCTTTTACCTAATTTTTACATAATTCGTAACGTAGTTTGTCAGTAGGTCCACATCAGCCCCCGGGGGGGTACTTAACAAAGTTTAATACGAGGAGGCTCCGCCCCGAGGTCCAACCCCTTACCTTTTATATACCATTTTGGCAGAAAAGGCCCTTTTATATACCTTTTATTGCAAAAAGCTGCCCCTTTCAGATACCTACTTTAGGAAGTCTTGTTCTCATTTTCATGTAGTGCTTAATAAATATACTGACAAAGCCATAAGTGGCGTCTACTGGAAATGTTATAATTAAAGGCCCTTGTAAATACCTAAATGACCGATTTCCCTACTTTTATTTACCTCATCTTGTGAAAGCCCTACCCTTTTAGTTACCTGAAGCGTGAAAAAGGTAACCCTTTCGGGCGGAGCCTCCCAGTATAGGCCATTATAGGGAGTACGCCCCCCCGGGCATCAGCCTCTGGCTGCCTCTAGTCTAACCTACTATACCAAATAAAGTATGTATGTATGTATGTATGTATGTATCTAAGCTTTTTGTCTTCAACGAAAACGCCGCAAAACATTTACATTTGGATCCCTGCCAGTCACCCAACTGTCACATAAGCAATCCAAATAAATGAGATGGCAAAGGTGAAACTGATGATCGGAAGGGTATTTAGCTATTTAGTTGACTCTGAACCACAATGGCCTCGAATTTCTAGTATACAGTTGAACCACGCTATTTCGAAGTCCCAAGGGAAATAGGAAAAAGGACGTCCACAGTGACATATTCAAATGGAAATTGATATAACCCCGGGGGGAGGGGTACTCCCCTATATGGGCTATATAGGTACGTGCCGCGGAATAGGGTATGGTCTTTGGAGGTTCTCAATCCTTAAATAGGGTATCCTTTTCGCCTATGTTGGCATAGTGTCCCGGTGTGATCCTTAGATAGGGTGCCTAAATTTGTATCAGCAAAAATAGCAGGGTGTAAACACCCAGTTAAGCGGAAAACAAATGATCTGTCAAAGTTAAAGTATTGCCAAAGCGATTTTAAAAAGATTGTTTTTGCGTGGCGGTTAGTCGTTGTTTGGATCGTCACGAAAAGTTTCTCTCCCCTCCCCCATTAGCCTGCGAACACTGACAGTTTTCCGGCTTTTGTTTCACGGCGGCTCTTTCCGGCGGCGTGAAAGCCGGAAACCGTATGTGTTCGCACGCGAGCCATTAAATATGGCTTTGTCCTGAAATAACAAACTCTGTGATAAACAGACCAACACGTGCTGTACAAAGATGTCATGATTATTTTATTGGTTTCAGAACAAAGTAATAGCAGAGAACAAAAACTGAAAAGATTTACCATGTTTATGATGGCATGTTATTAAAGTAGCTTAATCTACCATAACATGCTTGATGTTGACTTCCAGGTATCTCACGGAAAGGAAACAAAGTTGACCTGTTCAAGCTATTTTGAGTTTTTGTTCTCCCCTTGCATAGGGTGTCATTTTTTGGGTTTGGGCCTTAAATAGGGTATCAATTTTCGTTAGTCTATCTATCTAGTCTATCTGGATTGTTCCTTAAATAGGGTCAGGGTTTAAGACCCTTCGCAGCACACACCTATCGGGACTCTATGGGAGTACCCCCACCCCGGGGATATAACAAACTCCGTATCTCTTTCTGACAATACTCTGATCTGTTCTGAGATCATCTTTCTGATTTGTTGGATGAGTCTGTCGATTATCTTTCTGATCTGTTGGATCGAGTCTGTCGACCCCGTTGCTGATTTGTGTCTGACAAAACAAATTTTGTGCCGAATAATTTTATTCAGTACTGTTGAATGCTTTTGAATTCAAATAACTCATTGCACTGCAAACTATTTACCCTGAAATGCTGCTCGAAGAGGTTAACTCGTGGTTTGAAAGGCTACTAAAGATAGCGTAACGCGACTTCGTGGTTGCAAAACCTTGACACGCTCCTAGAAGATGGCAAAACGCGAACTCGTGGTTGAAATGCTGCTAGATGATAGCGAAATGCGAACTCGTGGTTGCAAGACCTTAAAACACAGCTAGAAAGAACTCGAAATGCTGCCAGAAGACGACGAAACGCAACCTCCTGCTTGCAAGACCTTGAAGCGCTGCTCGAAGACCTCGTGGTTTGCAAAATAGCGAGTTTACGAAATGACAACGGCGACGCCGAGGAAAACGTCGATTAAAAAATCAATTTATGTTTTATCTACGCATCTGGCGATACTCTTAAGTCATTTGCTTTATTTGTCACTGTCAAAACTATCGCAAAATTAAATTCGGAACACAGCGATAACTTTGAAATAAAAATTTAAAAAATTAGCCGTCATGGCTCACGTTCTCGAGACATCACAAGATTTGGCCATTTGACGTTGTCATTTTGCAGAGGACGACAAAGAAATGTACTAAGAATTATAGCGCACGTGCACAGCTATTGTTCTGCTCATTAAATCTTTTGTTTAGCGACGATCCCGTTGCCGTTGTCGTCGTGGTTTCGTAAACTCCTTAAGTGTTATTAATGACACCTACCCGATAGCACCTTGCGCGCCTAGTTTGATCACATCGAGATTGTTTCGCATACTGCAATTTACTTACTTACTTACATGTATACACGCGGGGGCTTCTAGGGTGCCTTCTCGGGTTTTGGCCCCTGGGCCAAAACCCTGCGGGGGCAATGACTAAGCTGAAATTGGTCAATTCATTTTCATGGTCCAAAATGTTGGACCAAGTCTCCCTACATTTTATACGAATACAGGAGCCCGAAAACTGAGTTCCCTATCTAAGCATGACAGTCCACGATCTAAGCGAGGCTTTACCGTCATAGGAATGTGCGGAGCATTGATAACTTGTCATTAGCTGCGACTCTTTTTCCAATCACATGCAATAATTAAGGGCTTTCTTTCGAAACGTAAAGGTCCCTGCAAACGAGAAGGCATTTTTTGTTTCTCTGTATAAATGATTACCATTTGCATTGTCGCAAAGCAAAATTTGTCCCTTAATTGTTTTAGAAACATGTATTTTGCTCAGCAAGGAACACTTTTTCCACAACGGGTGCTTTCATTAATTCCACTAAAAAATTCAGTTCTAATCCCTCAATTTCCTACTCTCGTTCCAGAGGTTTTCTCTCTCCTACTTCTTAATCAAATTTGAGCCAGGGTAAAAATTAACAAAAAAAAGGGGACGAGGTATACCTAATTTTTGGAAAAAAAAAATTTTAACTTCCTTTTCATATGATGTTGCTCCCGGAATTTTAAGTCTAATGGTTCGAATTAAGGAAGTTCATTAATTCTCGGGTTTTGCGGAAACTTTTCCAGGAAATTTCCGTATCATTTGACCCCGTTTCTAAAGTTCTGGAGTTTTAATCTAATAGAAAGTATCCAATGTTTCCTTATTTCCCGATTCAACAGTTCGCTTAAAACTTCAAGTTAACTGAATTTTAACGGTTAAAATTTTCAATATGCTTCTTTTGCTTTTCAAGACTCTTTATTTTCCTGAATCTTTAATCAGAGCAAAACCCATCTAGGAAACCTTGACGTTAGCAGAGATTCGGTAAGAACTTTATTCAAGTACCGTATGTATTTAGCACTGTTGTGCTAATTGGGGACACTGTAAATAAGTAACTGAATATTTCAAAATTCAGAAAATTAAAATAACAAAGCCATAAAGGTGCAGGTCTTGACATTAGAAAGTTCTATCGCATTCTAGAACTGTTCTAGTTAGAAGAGCTTCATAGTGACTATATTCTAGAACATTAGAGATTTTAGAACCCCCAAAAGACCTTACTGATTCTAGAGCTTTAGAAATTTTAGACTCACAATATGGACCATGGATATTCTAGAACTTCAGAACTTTTAGAGATTTTAGAACCCCGCTTCCGTTCTAGCACTCTACATCGCGTATTCAGGATTGTAGAGGTTCTTGAACCTTTTAGCTATAGATTTCTAGACTTTCGAGACATACCCTCAGTGTTTTTTAAATAACTCTAAAATAGAAGAAAGCTATAGATGAGTTCTATCTTCTAATGACAATATCTGCACCTTTCTCAACAAAGCTGTACATAATGTTGAGTTATTGCACCATCCAACCACAGCTTTAAATTTCCCTTCTTAAGATAAACTAGATTCTCAAACCGGTAATTGGAATTGATTGTCCCTAAATTATTTTTCTGACTATATATTAGTTAAAATTATTATTATACATGTCGTACAAAATAAATCTAGGAAAATGATTGCGTGCAAACGTTGTGTCAAACTATAAGTTGCCAAGGTAATTATTTTCAGACAATATACATGTAGCACAGATTGATATTATGCATGTTCTGATTGGCTAAGAGAACATGCATAGTGTACAACACATAGTAAAGTGCATGTAATTTTACCAAAAGAATCACATTGGCATAAACTAAAGAAATGATATAAGCATCTGAGGGTATGAAAAAATAGTGCAATTGCTTTCTTCCCAAGGGTTCTTGGATAGGTTCATAGTTATGTTGACGTCAATTTTTGATCTCAGTTACTTTTTTTATTTCAACCACATGTTAACTAACTAATAAGTTAACTAACTAGCGAAAATATGCTGTGCATATAGTTGAAATAGCTGAGATAAAAAATTAACCACAACAGTTTAAAAAATTAACTACATGTGTATACAACATTTTATAACCCAGAAAATAATGAGCCAGTCAGTAAGTATGAGCAGAAAGTCCAAATATTGCCAATCAATGACGTGCTCTCCTGCCCGATAATGCTAATAGCAATGCAATATAAAGTGTTGATTTCTTTATTAAATATCATTAATTACCGTAGAGTTCCTTCCCCTGGCCAGATTTACACATTACATGACATAATATAAAAATAGTATACTATCATCTGGTGCATTCCACCAATTTATTCATGTAAAAATATATTAAAATTGTGACATTTAAGCGCTCCTATGATCAAATTTTCGATATTCATTTTTATACATTTTCGCACACAGTAGGTCTTCCCTAGATATCTTGCCAAATTTTAATCTATTACAAAGAATAGAGCACACATTTTTTGACCTTTATTTCTGTGAACCTACGGCCACAATTAATTTTCCTTGTTCCAATTCTTGGTTGAAAATTGGAGTAAATGATGTCATATTCTCAAAAACACCACACAGATTGAAATTATAATTATAATAACAAGTGTGGAAAATAATTTGCACAAATACAGGGGCCAAAGTTTTTGTTCTTCTTTGTGCGAATTGTTGTACTAATTGTTATCATAATTTCAATCTGTGCGCTATTTTTGAGAATATGTAGTCATTTATTCCAATACTCAACAAAGAATTGAGACAAGGAAACTTAATGACGGCGCTAAATTCTCGGAAGTAACGGTCCAAAAAACGAATGTTGTAATGTTCAAATAGATTGAAATTTGGCAAGATATCTAGGAAAGATCTATTGTGTACAAAAATGCAAAAAAAAATCTGGGGGATTCATTAATGTTTTCAACTGGAGGGTAACTGGTTTGGGTAACTGAGGGTAACTGGTTGTTGAGAATTTGATCATAGTGGCACTTTAAAGGAAGTTAAGTATTTTACTTCCTGGTATTGTTTTACACACTCACTCTTAACAAAACTTCACTATTCATTCTGTTTTCTAAAGGCATTGAGTCCAAGTCAATGTTCTGGAGTCCAGTTCAGTTATTCTATCACTGCCACCTAGAATCAAACAGTTCTGTAACTATCTTTCCTATCCATTTTCCGAGAGCAGGCTTCCAACAACTACAACACATGTCTATAGTGATCACTGTTTATCTGGCCAAGTCATTGATTGCTCAAAGGCATACTGTAAGCCTAGTGGGCTCATACAGCTCTGAAAGGGGTTTTTGAAGGAGTTATAACTGGGGGAGTTTATATCCTGACTGGGAGAGGGAGGGCTCAAAAGCAGAATTTACTGTACAGTAATCCAGCAGAGAGATGATCAAGAGCAGAAAGCATTTATGTAGGGGAGGGAGAGGTGGAGGGAGTTATACCCAGGGTTTGACAGTATGAGATAATGAAATAATCAACACTGAAACAAGAAGTAGAAAAGAATAAGGGGGATTCATTAATGTTTTCAACAGGAGGGTAACTGGTTTTCTCAAACTCATTAATAATTCATCATGTTAAAACAAAGAAAATCACAACCGTGAAGGATGTTTGGATACCCTGTCTTAATTAGCATGGATTTTGATGATTTTACTTCTCCATTTACTCCTTACTTTTTGTTTTGATTGAGAAGTCGATATATCAAACACTCGAGACAGTGTCATCGGTTATCCAAACACCTTGAATTTCGTCAAAAATACTCCATTGCGCATCGTATTTTCAACTCTCTTCTCGGTGTTTGGATATCCAGTTGAAACAATGTCTCTTGTGCTTGATATATTACTTCACAGGCAGGAAGACCGTTTTGAGCTAAACTTGTTTATAAGAAAAACTTTCCTCCAGAATGTCAAATCAGGTAGGGGAAATTATGCTCACAGCTGGTGAAGGAAACTCCTGCAGAATTAAGAACAATGTACCTGCAAGGTTCAGCAAAAAGTTGAACAATGAAGGTAAACAGGCAAATTTAGCTTAGCTGAAAGACTTGTTTTGTAGCAGTTGGCAACAGTAAGAGGTGCAAGTAACAGCCTATTTACACACGCCAAAACCTATTGATGTATTTTTTCTATTTTGTATTAGCTAAAGCCAAAACATTCCTTCATGTTAGTGATTTGTTATTCAATATTAGAGAACGGCTAGGAAACATTTTTCGTAGAACAACATGAGAATCTGTAATCTGTAAGGGATATATTAAATAAACTAAAAATTTGTTCTGAAATTATTCCTTTGTACATTTGTTCAAAATTCTTAAATTTTGTCCACATTCATTGTTACCACTCAGTACCTGCAACCCATGTTAGTAGCAACTTAATTTGTTTTTTATAGTGGAGTGGATTCTCGAAATGGGCTCGACACTTTTTCACTTGGCATAGAACACTACACCGTTGTAGTCATGTTCAATGACACCTCACACAATCAGAGCTCAAAGAACTGATCATCATCAGCCAGGATAGCAGTCCTGTCTCGTTTCACAAGTCTCTTTGAAGTGAGTATCTGTCCTCTTTGTCGTCTTGATGATCCTGTTTCCAGTGGTCGAAACAAGTCATCTTCACCAACATTACTGCCACTTGAGTTTTCCATGTCTGCTATGACTCTGGGTCCAGAAACAGTCCTGAAAATAGACATTTGCCACTGCCACTACATGTACATTGCCACACTGCCACTACATGTACACACATGTGACTGTGTAACTTCTAATTGTCTAGCAGAAAAACACATCGGGGTGACAGAGAGCAATACACCTTATTCCAAAATGGCCACCATTTTAGTGTTCTTTTGTTTTCTTGTAAATTAGCCCTTGCTGCCTCATTCTTAAACTCGAAATTCAAAAGAATTTCTCCCTCAAACGAGGCAACAAGGGCTAATTTGCAAGTAAACAAAAGAATACTAAAATTGTGGCCATTTTGGAATAAGGTGTAATGTATTGTGCTTATAACAGGAGCCCAAGAAAAAGGGCAGGAGCTGATGGAGATTACATATTTCAAAGCAAATACATGTGAATGAATCAAGACAGGTTTTAAATATTGAAACATGGGTGCAAGATCTTATGTTATGATTTTACAATTACAGGATGATAGCTCAGTTGGCAGAACACTGTACCGGTATCGCAGAGGTCATGGGTTTGAATCCTGTTCAGGCCTGAATTTTTTTCAGGCTTAAAATTTCATGACTGCTTAAGTTGGGAGTTTAACTGCAATGATCAATCATATCTTTTTATCATTCTCCGCAGTTCATATATATGAAAATTCATATATTCAATTGCTTTCTTCGCCTTCTACAGGTACTAACAGTATGTTACAAACTTACAAAGTGGCCAGCTCCCAAGGTGGCTCAATAGCTCAGTTGGCAGAGCACTGCATCGTTATCGCAGAAGTCATGGGTTTGAATCCCAATCAGGCCTGAATTTTTTTTCAGGCTTTAATTTCACAACTGCTAATGGTGGTGTGCATAACTATGATGATCAACAATCATATCTTCATTCTCCGCAGATCAAATATATGAAATTTCATAATATTTATTCGCTTGCAGGATGGTGATCTGTTGTCCTTCCTGTTCACTTTCTTTCTGCATGTATTTTGTGTGTGGTAAGTAACTGCCTACAGGACAAGTTACATTTTGGCATACAAATCTGACACCATTTTGTAGGAAATAAACACTGACAGTATTTAATCAACAGAGAAGACCAAAGTCCTACATTACAATGTATATCTGTAAGACAGTATAAAGTTTTATAATTCATACCTATTGCTTTTTAGTGACCATGATACATAGTTTTGATTGTAATTTTTGTGTGCTGTTTGTGTGTGTGTTTTATGTGCGAGCCTGAATAAATGAATTACATGTAGTAAAAATTGTAAAATAGTAATCCCCCTTGATAAGCCTATGTGCTTTTGGCAAAAAAAACAATGACACATTTTAAAAATAAAAAAAAATGCTACATACAAGACAAACACTGCTCTGGGTTGAGTTCTCACCATACACTGTGTGCTAATATTGGAATGTTTCTTTGCACAGATTTGCAGCTAACTATCAGTGTATAAAATTAAACTTTTGGATTGTGCTATTGATTAACTGATATCAGAAACAAAACTCACCTTAGCTTTTCAGATTCTTTTTTGGAACTTTTAATCCTTGCATCCAGTTGTTCTAGAAAACTTAAAGCAGTTTCCATGTGCTGTTTCTCTGATGTTCCTTCTTTTGATTGATCTGAAGAGCCATCACATGTTGGCCCACATTGCTTTCCTTTGCTACTATTTAAGCCATTATTGATGGTTCTGTCTTCATTAATACCTGATTCACTATCCTCTGTACCTGATTCATCTTCGGAAACCTCCAGTTCTTCTAAATAGTATGCTGAATCTTTCTTTACTGGAACTTTCAGAATTTTAAACAAGTGTATATTGTCATTAGCCCAAATTTTATTTGTTCTTCTCAACTGCTCAACCTGTAAAAGCAAAAACAAGTTAGTCCACAGTCACAATAACGCCCATTAAAAAGGATTAGAAAATAGCCCAAAGAAAACATGCATGCTGATTGGCTTAGAATCATGTTTCTAGAATTTGACAGAAACACAGAGCTAGCATGAACTGTTGAGATGTAATGGTGGTGCTAGCAAAAGATAATTAACATTCTGATGGTCAAAAGTAAACAGTAAAGTTGTTTTCTTTTTTTTCATCACAGAATTTCCTTAAGAAATAGAAAACATGTTCTTCAAATTTCTATTGAGTATACAAAAACACTTGTGGAAGTTTGGGAGAACTAAAAATAGCTATAAAAAACCTTCACCTGTCGGCTTGTATTCCCATGCCATGTCTCATTCTCTGATATCCCTACTCGTGTTTGTGCTTGAGATTTCTACCAAGTGATACTTAGAAATGGCATACATGTAGCCTGACCAAACTCTCATGCATTGAAATAGATAGTGAATAATCTAATTGTTTAAGAATAAATCTCCTTGTTGTTCAAGATTTAATCGAAATCCTCTTCACAGACACTTCAAAAATGCAATGAAGTAGCCTTCATTTGGTGTAAAATTAAAACTGCTATGCTATTCACTGTCTACAACATATTAGGGACTGAATAGCGTAATCATTCAGAGAAAGACATTCATGATGCAAGTAGATTTATACCAAAACTCCACCTTAAGATATCACCCCATGAAGCAGTAAAATGTAGGTGAGCCAGAAGTTCTGATCACCCTGTATCTCCCTTTATAATAATTATTGTACTGTTGTTGCGTGATGCGTGACAAAGCTATATATGGGACCTTCCATATTTGGGAAGACTATGTGCAAAAGGGGCTGGTGTACTGTTTTCATGAGGAGTGTACAGATTAAAAAGAGTACAAAGATTTGAGTTATTCTGTCGGTTGCTCAGTCTTCGTATGCCTGCCGTACCCTTGGGGAGTTACATTGGTGTCAGAAGTGGGGCTCTATTTTTTTTGCCGATTCAAAGATGATCGACAAGGATGGACAAATTGTTTTCAACACACAGGTCGAACACACACCAAGCGAACCTGCTGCATCAGGACCGGACAGTTCAGACACAAAAATGGATGCTATAATGGAGGCTCTGCAATTGATATCTAGCCAGAACAAGGGCATAAAACTTAAAATCAAGCAACAAGACCGCAAGGCGGATGTACAAGTAAAGGAAATCTCAGAGCGCTTCGAAAACTTAGGAGCTTGTGTAAACAAACAGGCAGCTCAAATGGAGTCTCAGCTCAAATTACATGGAGATAGACTTGCAGCGAAAATAAATGTTTTCGAGGAAGAATTCTCTAACACTGTGGCCTCCTTGAACGCCAAGCACAGATCCTTCGAAGAAACCACCAAAAAGAGGCTACAGGAAACACAAGAAAAGCTAGATTCGAAGCTAAACATCACTTTACAAGCGTTCAACGGGAAATTGAAGGAAGTGCTCGACACAAAGAAACCTCTGCATGTTAAGGAGGAAACTTCGACTCTAGTGAAGCTACAAATGGCATCCCTCGCTAGTATTCTGATGCCCTTATCGTTTTCCGGTGTAGAGCCAGAACAAAAACGCCCGATCCAAAAACCACTTTCATTCGATGGGAAATCACTATGGGAGCCTTACATGACACAGTTTGAAATAGTGGCGGGCACAAATCAATGGAGTGATGATCAAAAAGGAAATTACCTGGTGACTAGCCTGAAAGGGTCTGCATTGGCTGTCCTCGGAAATCTCGCAACAGAAATGAGACAAGACTACACGGCATTAGTTGTGACGCTCAAGGGTAGATTCAGAGCAGCACACCAGCAGGAACTTCACCGCACCAAGTTTAGGAGCAGACTGAGGCACCGTGAAGAATCACTCCAAGAGCTTGCTGAGGACATAGAACGTTTGGCAAGGCTAGTCTATCCTCTCGGCCCAGAAGATATGAAGGACCTGCTGGCTAAAGAGCAGTTTATTGACGCCATCCTCCATGGGGATACCCAGCTGCGATTGAAACAGAGTAAGCCCCCGTCCCTCCTCCACATCCAAGGAATACCATGCCCCATGGTTGCTGACACTGGAGCAAACATTACAATTGAAGGGCTTGGTGGAAAAAGGGCATTAGGTTTTTTACTCAAAAGTGAACTTTGTCAGAAACGCTCCAAATTTCGCATGCAGTTTTGTTTATGTGAGTCAAACAATGTTCTGCTTGTTTTTTTCCTGAAGTTTGCTTCCTTTTTGAGATATTATGCATGCAAAAAAACCCATTTTTCTAAGGGCATCCTCTGGGGACCTTTTGTTGAACAAAAAACAAAAAAGCCTTTTGTTTCACTAAACCACGAGTCACTATAATGCATGAATCTCTTACTTCTGCTTAGCTAGCACAAGTGGCTAAGGCGCTGAACGGTCCGGATTTGAGTTTGTTTTGTCGTGACGCCGGCTCGATACGAGGCCGAGGTTGGTCCATTTATTTTTCCGCTCTGTTTCTCTACAATTGAATTGCCATTTTTACTCGCTAGGATCTGGTATTGATATGTTTTTAGCTGGAATTGTGACGTACGCTTTTGGTGTGCAAAGCAGTAATACAAATTCAGAGCTTACCTGTTCATTAAGCATAGTTTGCTTGTTATTTCCACTGATATTCAACTCTTGTTCAAGGAATATTTGTGCCCGTCTGGTAGGAGATTTGGCATCGTTAAGCCTTTGACCCTCGATGAGTCACCAGCATGCCTCCAAGAACCAAGGTGTTTTTTATTCCGAGACCATGGTTTAAGTCTGCCATTAACTTAGTCATTGAGGAACAAGTGAGCCAGCTGGTAGAGTCTAGAAACGCTTCTTCTTCCAAAACAAAGCATCCGTCGTGGACTTAGGGCTCATTTGCTAAACTACGGCGTGTGTCAGTTTTGGAAATTAAAACTGCTTTCCAGACTCTTATTATTTTCTGGAAATTAGCCGCGGGGCATCCTTCGCTGCAAACATTTCTGGGATATCCCATAATAATCTTTCATATGTAAAGCACCGTGACCATTGTGTGTGTGACTTATAACGTGACTCAGACATGGCCGAGAACTGGCGAAAAAAGCCAGGCAGCAAAGTGCTTGAATTTGACCTCTGTTAGGTGAAAAGTTAATAGCTAAGTGCACAGATGACGTCACGAAAATTTATCCTCCGTCGTGACTCAGACAAACAAACCATTTCATGGGCTACTTCTTTGAGAGCGACGTATGGAACAACGGCGCTCGAAAACTCTTCCACGCCATACTCAGTGACTAATTTTGCAATTTGATGGCCTCTCTAGTTTAAAATGTTGGAGAAAACCCACAACATGTACCTTAGAATAATAAAATTACGGAGTTTGAAGGAACGCGGCAAAATATGATGGGCTACTCGTGTATGAAGACTGTTTACGAACACACTCCTTACCTCCATGACAGAGAAAAATATTATTATTGTACCCGGCATTCAGGTGCATCACCCACAAGAAAGTTGGCAAGCCAGGTAAAAAAAAAACTCATAAACAAACAACCTTAGATCCAATTCGCTGCCGTGATGAAACTGGCCCGCTCCGTCTTCGCGCATAAAAACAGTTTTACTCACTGCGCTATTTAGTACACGTATCGCGCCAAGCATATAGCTATGAAATATATGCAGTTGAGATCTGCTTACGGTCACAGCTTTGTTTATGCGGTCGAATAAATGGCTCTATTAATATCATGGTCATCCAACTTGCACAGTACACAAAATTCTGCTCTGTAGAGCGGGCTGCTCGGCTGGTCGAGTCTGGGAATTTCTAGCATAAGATCAGTCTTCTCTTGAAGAACAGGATAAAAACAGATACGTTTCTTCGTGACACGTTTCACTGAGAAGTATTCTGATCAGTTAGTCGCAACCGCCTCGCTAAAAGTTCTTGACTGCCGGACTGGGATCTGTCCGTATCTCACTGCGGCTTTGTAAGATCCTCATGCAATTTGTGACATTTATGCTCTTTTATGGACCCTCGGAGTCTGTTTTACACTACCCACAGCAGCAGTGTTTGCTTTATGACATTATTTTCGCTAACCAAAATCTTAGACCACCAATCTTTCCTTTTTTGCCGGATTTTCTGGTCTAGAAGACAACGTGCTCATACAAAACCTTCTACAGAACTGCAATTCTTGTCTGAGTCATGTGGGGGGTCTCTGGAGATGTAATCTATTTTCAGAAACTGTGGGCTTCGCGATTTAAACCGATTCAAAGCTGCTTGTTTGGGCCAAAGAGACATCGCAGCTTGGTTAAATTGGCAAGTAAGCGTTCCGCGAGTGTGTATGGTAGATTTCCAAGCAGATGATAAGCCGATTTGTAAAAACTTTCAACCTCTCTCTCTGGGCACTACTCATTGACTTGATTTAGGTATCGAGTCATGCAATAGATTTCAAAAGTCCCTGGCCAAACACTATGCTAACCCTAGTGTGTCCTGACCTTAACTCTAACCTAATCCAAACGCTAGCCCTAACACTAAGCGCTAGCGCTAATCCTAAGCAATAAACGTAACCCTGAGAGCTAGCCCTAACACTAAGCGCTAATGCTGACCCTAACGCTGAGCGCTAGCCCTAACCCTAAGCTATAACCCTAACACTGAATGTTAACTCTAATCTGGACCCGTAACCCTGACCCCAAACACCCTTTTTCCAGTAAACCCTTCAATTGTCCGACCCGATGTGCTTACGAAGCAGTTATGTAATAGTGTACAAGCCATGACTAGTGTCCTTAAAACTGCAATGGGAGAAACTGCTACAGTGCATGGAAAGCTCCAGCTTAACGTTAAAATTGGTGGTGCAGAGGTCTCACATGTAGCCCTAGTTGCAGATATTTCAGATTTATACTTGGCCTTGACTTTCTTATGGCTCATGCCAACCATTTACGAGGACAAAGGAATGCGATAGTTCATTTCATCGCCTCAAGGAAGCCCTTGCATCTGCTCCAGTATTGGCCTATCCTGAGACTGAGAACCCCTTTGTGTTAGACACGGATGCCAGCAATGTTGGCATTGGTGCTGTTCTGTCTCAAGTTCACCAAGGGCAAGAAAGAGTCATAGCTTATTACAGCCAGGCCCTAAGCAAACCAGAATGTAACTATTGCACAACCAGGCATGAACTTTTGGCTATTGTCAAAGTGATTGATAATTTTCACCCCTACCTCTATGGGCAGGAGTTCACCATTAGAACTGACCATGCATTTCTCCAGTGGCTCCTAAACTTCAAGAACCCAGGGGGTCAGATTGCAAGATGGCTGGACAAGCTGCAGACCTATGATTTTTGTACAGTATACCGCACAGGGAGAAGCCACCAGAATGCTGATGTTTTGCCGCATCGGCCATGCTTTGAAACCAACTGCAAGCATTGCCAGCACCAAGAGGAAAAAGATGGGACAGAGGATGAAGAGGCGCCACGACATGCGTATTGTTGCATCTACTTTTGGAAGTGGGGAATTTGTATGGCTTTACAATCCCCAAAGAAAGAAGGGCATCTCGCCAAAATTGAGATGGCCATGGGAGGGGCCATACGTTGTTGTGGAACGGCTTAATAATGTTGTGTACAGGATTCAGCGGGGCCCTCGGGCAAAGCCTAAAGTGGTACACAGAGACCGCGTTTGGAAGTAATCTGGGGTAGAACGTGCAGACTGTTTCCAGGGACCAGTGCAAGACAAGAGTGAGGATGTATCTAACCAAACTACACAGGAGGAAAACCAGGAGGGCAACACTAAGGGAAGAGCATCCGTCAGATGTCCCAGAAGGAGACAGAACTTACCTCCCAGATTCAGGAAGAACTCCCAGGACAAGGAGGCGCATGACAGGGCATCGAGGCAGCAGCAGGACCAGGAGGGCCTAAGGGGGTCCAGCAGAAAGTGGAGAAATCCCCCAAGATACAGGGACTATGAAATGACCTGAACACTTAATTAAGAGACGTTGAACTGTTTTCTAATGTAGTTGATTTTAATGAAAGATGTCCAGTTATTGTTTGAAGTTTGGCATTATCTGGGATGAATCATGGATGTAAGAGGGGAGCAGTGTAATGTTGTTGCATGATGCGTGATAAAGCCATATTTCAGACCTTCCATATTTGGGAAGACCATGTGTGAAAGGGGGCTGGTGTAGTGTTTTCGTGAGGAGTGAACGGATTAAAAAGAGTACAAAGATTTGAGTTATTCTGTCAGTTGTTGAGTCTTCGTTTGCCTGCCGAACCAGCGGGGAGTTACGATATAAATAGAACCCTGCACGGGCTGATTGGTCAAAAACCCATGTTTTACAGGAGTATAAAACATAGAAAAAACATGTTTTATTGTTTTTCATGCAAAAAATCTATATTACAAAGTAAATGAAGAAGCCTTAGCCATGTATTGCAATGTGATAAAACACTCCAGACATTTGAGAACGCTTGAGCAATATAGAAAACACTTGCCTACGGCTCATGTTTTCTACATTTCACTCCTGTTCTCAATTGCCCATCATGGTTCATCACAGAACGGCTTAGGCTCCTCTATTTGTTATATAAACGCATCATTTTTTATTTTATTCCCAACCTTAAATTTGCTACGATCCTATCTAAGACTTAAAGTTTTAAATTACACAGCCCATCTTACAACAGAAGTTAAGGTTGAGTCTTCCTCCATTTCTGAAGCATGAAGAGACAGGAAATATGTCTACTCCCTGAATGGGAGTCCAGTGTAAGTTGCATAAATTAAACCCATACCAGACCTAAAGGATTTCTAAAGGATCCAGGTCCATCATGGACCTGGAGGATAAAAATTACACCCCATACAGGGATGGATCTAGGGGGAGGGTGCAAGAGGTGCACACAGTTTCCTGAGATGAAACCTTCTTCTTCACATTTGCTTTTAATCTTTTTTTAGATTTTGCTCAACATAACAAATTTGTTGGAAACATATAATTTTCCAAGAAATAAAATCCTCAACACTAATATATATTCACGAATATAATTATTATTAAACCTGTAAAGCAAATATTTGATTACCTGGATCTTGTAGAATTAGTCTTGCCAAATCGAAAAAGAAGTCATTGAGAAAATTTTCTCCAGCGGGAGAACATCTTTGTTACGTTGCTACCACGAAACTTACTTGTTTTTCAAGCGATGGTCAACTTAAGCTTAAATTAGATTAATCTTAAACTCGTAAGAAATTCGATACAGACCTACCGGCAGGGCAGGAAGAAAAGACCTCTATTGTTCTCCAAAGAAACGATTTTTTCGGTCTGTTTGATAGCGTAACGAAGTTTGCCAATGCCCAAAGGAAAAGCTAATAGAACACATTGTTTTTCAAACACGCTTACTCACCGTTACTCCATATTTTATAGCCAATCCTTGAAGTGTGTCTGTTGTTTCCAGCACATGACCAATGAATTTTACGTCGCATTGCGGTTGCAGCGGATTTCGCGTTGTGCCGTAAGGTTTTTGTGCTTCGAAGCTACCTGACAAAGAACTCCTTTCTGAGGCTTGATTCTTTTTGACTGCGTTTAATAGTGGACTCGATTTGTAGTTTCGAAGTCCGAGATCAGAAAAGATACTTTGTCGTTCCCCGTCCGCCATCTTCCATTTTGTTTATTGCAAATTAGATTCCAGTCTTGCGCAAACTTTCACTTGCGCGATCACAGCAGGTTTGGAGGGCGACTGGTTCTAATCTAACTTTCTTTTTGCCATTAATTTTCATTTTCTCAGTTGGACGTTTTAAGATTTTTATTCGTTCCTTTTAAAATGCCGAGAATAGAGAATCACTCTAAATTATTTATTTATCTAGAGTTATTGTAACTTTCTGCATGGGGCGGATACAGGATGATTTTATATAGAAAAAGGGGTTCGAAACACAGAAGGCATCTTAGGGCGTATGACATATGGTATGATAGCCTTAATCATTCTCAAATGTCATTGCAATCCATTTCGAAAATACGGTAATTATTTCCTTGCAAAATTTCAGTTTCGTGTAGACTGAAGGGTATAGCTTTTTTTTAGCTGATGGAGGTTTTTTTTCTTAAAATGGCCAGTTTCAATAGATGTTACAGATTAATTTCAAGAAATGTTACAGAATTTATACAGATGTCGTCGTGGAGGTTTTCAAAAAAAGATGTTTATTTGTACACTTCTGCCTTCTTTATATCTTGATATCCTCATGACGTAACCAAGAGAAAATGAGATCATGGTCTCTTGACGTAACCTTTCGGTAATATACAAATACTCCATGACTGGGGCGGATGAAGGATTTTACAGAAAGGCCTTCGTGATACGGTCCCCTAAAGAGGCAGGGCGGAAAAAGGCCGGGTACATATAAGCGCCCTGTTAGGCGTCACATAAAGAAATGAAGAATATGAGTATAAACCGATTCAACTTAGAATGATTTTTGTGAAGGTGTACTATATTAGGGGTTTTTACATGACTTCACTTGAATTTAAACTTCAGGCTGACTATTGGTGCTCCTGAGATTTTGCTTTCGTGATGCATGACAGCATGACAAATTTTCAATCCCAATGGTATCTGTGATAGATTACGCTTTTCTAAGCTTTTGCGTGACGTGACATTTACATGACTGCCGAGAGAGCTGTCATGTTGGTTAAAAACGTGACTTATTTCGGGAAATATGGCTATCCGAAAAATTATTATTTTAATATTTTTGAGCTCCTCAAGAGACGGAAGTTTCTGTTGGTTTGCGGCCGCTATGTTGGTGCCCATCCGGAGCACCAGCATAGAATCTCCATACAGATCTCTATAAACTTGGGTAAAATTAAAAATTCCTCCGCATATATTGCTTAAGAAAAATTGCTGTTACCTAAATCTTGACAAGAGTCTTCACATATTTACCTTCTTTTTCCCCTACATTCTGGACTTAATCTGATGAACGGTTTTGACTTTTATTTTGATCTATTTTAAATGGCATGACACTGAAAAACAGCAATTTCGGCTGGCCAAACTTCTTCAGGTACACTGAAACTTTACATTGATACGTGTTTTTATGTAGCATACGTAAGAATAATTGACAGTGTAAGTATGTAAGTGTCACAGGGGAATTGCCCCGAAGCGAAGGTGGAGACCCGACTGAGGGATCGTTGAATAAAGGGGGTAAGTTTCTCTGAGAAAAGCAATAGAGGCATCTAATGTAGCATGTAGAACTGAACTTGGTAGCTATATATCAATCAGAAAATCATAAATTACTCCTCATATCTTCTAAGCAAGGATAATTGCTCTATTGTTAAACAAATCTTTCTCATGTCGCAAGATCTTCATCACGCTGGTAAAAATAGTTATTCAAATATAACAAGTATGTCTTAATATTATAATTTCCCTTGTTTTGATATTACGTACTAACGCTAAAATCAAATATTATTTTGGTCTAATGCAGCAAAAGTGTATTCTACATTGGCAGCATACCATGTACCATGCAAAACTCTACTAAACTAGAATTTTCCAACACTTTTAACGTACGATTATACACCCTCCTCTTATTTAGGCGTAACCAACAAACTAAGCGAACTTATGACTTCTTCAAATCATTACATTAATATCCAGTTAACTAAATATATTTCATCTTGCTTTGATCTATGCAATATTCTACTTTTAAATCAAACCAATGTAACTTGAGGACGTTTGCACCCATTGCTACTGCGCACGCTATTTATTAGGCACGCGCGTGTCACGTCATTTTCAAGCGCTCGCACTGAGTCGAAAACTCAAAACATACGAGCTGATGACCTTTGCGTTAACTTGGTGTGCGAATATTTTTGTTGGATGCTCGGTGACCCCCACTTTTTTTTCGGCAGATAACTTCCTTTTCTGATTCTCTCCATCATATTTAAAAACAAAAAAACTCTGTGCGTGGGAAGTTTTAATTATTTCTCATAATCCTACTCAAATAGGGTTGAATTGGTACATTGGTTCAGGTGTGCGGGACTTAGAGTTTTTTAAGGCTAATTCTACCTGATTTAATGACAAATATAGCAAAGATCTATCAAATACGCCTATAGATGCTGTGTTAAACACACATAACTTACATATGATTCTTCAACTTAAATATATGCCGATAGTAATGAATCCAGCCAGAATTGCCTCGTGTGACTAGAAATCTTGGAAGTGCTATGGTCTATGATGCGTCTTATCTTCAAAACGAGTTCGGTGACCCCCGATTTTTTTTACGTTTTTAATCTAATCTTATCGTTTTCTACCTGCAGTGGAAATTTTAAAAAAATCTGTACGTGGGAACTTTTGAGCGCGAACGTCCTTAATTGCTATATCATAACATTACTATATGATCACGATAATTGTTACTGTTTTAGCTTAAGTTTATGAAAGCTTTTGCAACACTGTATGTATTTATGGTCATGCAAATAAAGCTAGTTGTTGTTGTGGTGCTGCGTTGGTGGGGACAAGATAATTTGGTTTCATCAACTGGGCTGATAATGTGAATTAGACAACGTAAAGAGATTGGAAAGCTGACGTTTCGAGCTTTAGCCGTTCGACTTTGGGCCTGCACCCACCCAGCATGCCATAATATGACCACAAAATTTACAAATCATTATTTTTTTAATTCATCTTTTATTACTTGCACTGATATTTCGGGCTGTCAACAAATTGCTCAATAAATCCCAAAAAGTTGTCCACAATTCCTCATAGAGTGGCTCAAAAGTCGTTGAAAAATGTCAATTTTTTTTAGTTGTTGTTTTTTGCTCCAGACGCTCCAGAATAAAAATGTTTTGCCCTCTTCGACCCTTTATTTGATCTGATGGAAAAGTACAAGAAAAGTAAGATTCCTAAGCAATTTTACGACGTAACCAGCGTGATTGATATTATTCTTGTAAAAATTATTCACCTAATCAGATACTCGAAGCAGTCGAGTTTGAATTTCGTCCACTATTTTTAACCTTTTTGGAAAAACCACCAGCCTCTGTCCCCCCGAAGGAGAGGGGGGAGTGAAAGGGGGTTCTGGCTTCTCTTATATATGGAAGCAACGCAAATTCAAGCCCTGAAAGCTGCTCCGATTTCTCAAAATTAATCAAAAATTAGAAATTGCTCAGAATACAAAAGGTTTCTCGAAACGAAAAAAGTTGCTCGAAATACAAGAAGTTGCCAAAAAGCTGCCAAGCAACTTGTGGAACGCCTTACTGATGTTAGCTGTCTGACTGCCCTTTGGTTATGGTTGGCTTCTTCCCTAACCGTTCGTCAAATGTTTGTTTTGTAAGTTTTCACCACTCAATATTATGATATATAAAAATAAACAACATAACATAACATCACCTTTATTTCACCTCGGATTTAAAAGAGTAGCTAAGGATAGCTAATTTCTCCGAGAAAAAATTAAAACTTTAAACCAATAAAATCACATTTCATATATAATAAACTACTATTTACATAAGGGACAATTACATTGATGTTCGAAAGAAATCTTACGTGTGATAGCCTCTCCTCGGAATCGTTGTTACAAATGATCAAAACTGGCTCACTGAGTATGCATGGAACCCAACAAATATTGAAAAGCAATACAACACTGCCTAGAATCTTTGTTAAGTGTTGTCTTGACTTCAGAAGCACTTGGCTTGTTGCACGACTTTCACGAGGGTTACGAATCTAGCGATGAGTAAAAATTTTTCGGAAGAAATACATTGTTATGCACATCGGAATGAAATACATGGCTGCGAAAAGGGTCACTCTGTAAGATACCGGTAACTCGTCTTGAGGCAAAGTCTCCCAGCAGATCAACTTATCGTTCTTGAAATCATATATTTCAATAAAATACATGCTTGATCCAAAGAATACGAGAGATA
>CM042747.1:1732311-1743772 GCA_022496165.2 Catalaphyllia jardinei
AAAGATCCTGGGCAGTGTTATATTACTTTTCAATATTTGTTGGCTTCCATGGTTTGTGGTAGAGTTGCTTTTGTCATTTGACTCAAGGCTCGGGCGCTATGAAGTGTTGCAATCAGCTTTGGCGTTATTGGCTGTGGCACACTCTAGCATGAATCCCTTCATCTACTCGTTTCAGAGTCAAAACTTCCGGCAACATATTCGACGAATAACAAAGAGAAACAGACCACGACTGAGTAAAGCAAAGAAATAGAACCAAGTGAAGTTCATGCTTGACCTTTCAGCTGTGTACATAAACATAATGGGTCATTGCAAAGCGGTCGTTCATTTCTCCTGGAAAGTTGTCATACGGGTGCCACAAAACTTAGTGTTAGCGACGGTGAGTTTGGGCAAAGGATAAAACAGAGAAAGAATTTATGAAGGAAAGAAGGCCTTTGAAAAATTGCGGTTTCTTTACCCTTCAATTAACAATTTCTTTCCTTGTTATTTTCTCCAATCCACTTATGACTTATATCCTTGTCCTGGTATTAGTGCAAGCGTGGCGTTAATAAAGATTTAATATTATTAGGTGGTACTGTTATTGTCAAGAAATGGGGAAAGAAAGAGACAAAAAAGAAAGGTAAAGCGGAAGAAACTAAAGCAAAGTTTCAAAATGACGTGTGAACATGCAAAAATATATATTATTTATTTACCCAATGTAATTTACGTACCTTACAATATATTTGTCGCGTATTTTGATCCTTACTTAGGGGGTCATCAATATTTATACAAATACTTTACTACAAAACGCTATGAATTAATATTCTAAGGTTATTGACAGCGACCATTTGGAGGTACAAACGAATAAATTAGTTTCCTCTGCGAAGGAAATTCTATATTACAAATATTCTCCAAAAAAATTCTATCTCTTAAATTCCTAGAACTTTAATGTTTATGTAGCCGCCGCAAATAACCCCATGAGATGTGTTCCCATGACTACGGCTGATACGTGGGGAACCACAAGCTTTATTCGGAACTTTAATCGTTAATTGCGACTTTACTGTAAATAAATATCCTTAAACGTACACGAACATTTGCTTAATTACCTGTATATTTTAAAGGTTAAATACATGAGACTTTTTTTTTGCAAAAACTTATAATTTTCATTTCAAATACCTATATTATAATATAGTAATATGGTAATAAAATAAACATTTTTTGGCCTATAAAGAAAAAACACACTGTTTTTCAGCGGAACACCATAGCTCCATGACGTTTCACGCTATAAATTGAAAGAAATTCTCAAAACCTCCCAAGAGACCAATTGCAAATTCTTTTGTTACAAAATCGTAACCGGTAATTTGAAGAATGAGAGCTTACAAACACACTCAATTTCAACTCTCGCGGAAGGACGATCAAGTGACAAGTAAGTTTTTTTTTTCTGTGGGAAGTAAATTCTGGTTTAGCGACCCTTGGCGAGCTACTGGCAGCATGATATATAATTACAATTCATACGTCTATATTATTACAATTCTTTGACAATATTTTGTTATCGCTGACTGTGATCAGTTGTGACTCCAGCCATTTCTAGGATTGCTTTGTCTGGGTTGTCATCCCATCTTCCTGGCCTTTTAACCTGGACAAAAATTCACGTACCTTTGTTACGAAAGACCTAAACAGTTCAGGGCTGGGTTGTTTATAAACCGATTAACGTTAATCAAAAGTGGATAAAGGTGAAAGAGGTAATCCCTGAAATGAGCGTACCAACTCAAGTTATTTTTAGACATGGTACCCAGTTCTTTCGCGGCTGTATTTAAACGCGTGTCGCGTGGATGTTTCGTGGAGGATATAAAGCCGCCAAGGTTCTTCAAGCGAGCAAAATCTGCAGCCCACAATCGCCTCCTTTATAAAACTCCCGAGATTTCCGAGAATCGGGAGGAATCTAAAAAGACTTGATAGTTATAACCTTGGGTATAAGGTTTATGTGGGAGATTTGAAACTTCCTTACTTTCTCATCTTCTCTTGTGTCAATCAGGGATTAGTGATCAAGGTTTTAAAGTGTTTCAGTTGCCAGAGTTTTGGTGTGATTTCAGACTAGTCGACGTCAAAACTTGAGCACAGAGGACAGGAACAGAAAACCTTACTGAAAACCTCAATCTAAAATCATGATCTTCCTAAATGAGCTTAATCCAATAGAAATAGTAAAGAACTAACCTTTTGAAGTTTTTCTGCTTGTTTTCGTTCCCATTGCTGTTGTTTCTCTTGTTTGTCTTTTAATTCCTGACCTCCACATCCCCAAACCTGACCAAAAATATTGAAAACAATGTTTGACAAAGGAGTAATGGCAACTCTCTCGAAGTCGCCATTGATCTACAGCTGGGCCCCACTAATTCAGTTCGAACTCGGTTATTTTGAACTCAAAACCATTTCCCTTGGATTGATCCTTCAGTCATTTACTATGGGTTATTTTCAACTCCCGCTATTTTGAACTGTTTTCAGTGTTCCCTGAGAGTTCGAAAGAGCGAGGTTCAACTGCCTTTCCGACCAAAATGAAAGGAAAGAAAATTTGTGCACCACTTGACTTGCACATCGCCGTTAGTCTATTATACGTTTCAAAATAGACTCAACTCCCCCTCCCCTCCCCTCCACTCTATTTTGCCTCTCCCACTGAAACTATTTAGCATGTTTTTTGAACCGATAAGTGCTTTTTCTCACCTCTATTTTGCCGATTGTCTGGGGTGTTAAATCTGCTTGATAATGAAGTTTTGCTGATGATAAACCAGTATCCAGGGTGACACAAGGCCTTGATGTCTGTCCTAACACGATACCGGATGGTAAACCTCGGGCTCTCTCATTGAAAAAGATCAAGTTTGGACCAGCTAGTGAAATACACAACGTCAATGAGGCAAAGGGATTATGACATAACACTTGGTTTTGCCGAGGATGGCTGCTACCTTTACTATTTTGCACACCACGTACTGACCACATTAATAAAGCGATTGGTTCATTGACTGATTGAGTGATTGATTGTTTGACATTGTTTTCAGTTGTGTGCTTTAGCTTTAGCAATTCCTTTTGACTCGATTTCCAAAATAGAAATATATTTCTGTTCACAAAATAATTAAACCCGTTTTGCACTGGGTCCATTACATAATGACTCAAAGGCTTGCTTCCTGAATATGCTTCCTCAGTGGAAACGGTCAAACCACTCTCCATTGACTGTAGCCATCATTGCAATAATGAAGTGTGGCGTCGTTGTTTGATCCAGGCTCTCTCGGGCATTTTCTTATTCTGAAGTGTGATCGCGATGATCATTTGGATACTGATAGTCGTAAGGGTTGCTCAACTTTTTCTGGACGTGCTCGCAGCGATCATAGCAATCATATGAAAACCAGGTTGGGTTGTTAAAAGCCCGATAAAGCTAACCCAGGATAAGGGAGAATTTTGATTTGAGTTTTGCAATTTTGAGGTAATGTTTTCTGTATATCTTGTTCTCGACGTTGTCAATCAAACAAGACCAAACCAAGAAACAATCAAACTCAATCAAACCTAATCGTTCGATTGGAGTTGGATCGGTTCGATTACCGAACTCAATCGACGCGATTGGTTCGCTTTTGTTCTGTAGAAAAATAAAACGACGTACAAAAATTAATAACTTTTTAACCGAGTTTTAACTAGTGGACAAGTGTGAGAGATTTAACACATTTCAGTTAACTAAAATTTTTATTCTTTAGGCTATTCGAAACTGATGAATTAACAAGTAATACTGGATCACATGAACAGCGCAGTACACTATGTATTAAACCGACGCTTCCAGAATAGTTAGTTTCACCTCTTCTGTCCTGTCCGACAACTTGCCTGTTGTACTCGTGTTTGAAATAGAAATCAATAATAACTTTTTTGCCCGTAACCCTTTCTTTCAAACAGATGAAATTGGTTTTATGATCGATTGTTGAAGTGTTCGATTAGTGAACGTTTGATTGCGTTCGACTGGCAAACGTTTTGGATGAGTTCGATTAAGTTCGATTGCCGAACCAATCGAACTCGACTGAACGATAGAGTTCGATTGACTACGCCGGGATTGCTTTCAGGCCTTGGTTTTGAGTTTGAACAATCTGAAACCCCTCAAATCAAAAGCAGTGAAACCACCTTTGTGCAAGAAAAGTTTATACCTCATGGTTAACTTTTAAACGACACAAAATAGATAGCAGTAAAAACAGTTTTATACAAGAAAAACTTATTCCTTGGTTTACTTTTAATCCTGGGTTAGCGCTTACCACCTATCGAACAACCGGGCCCACCTTGTTAAGATATTATTTTTTGTTCTCACCTCTTAATACCTGAAACTTGGGTCGTACTTGGATTACTCTGCAGTCAGAGTTTCCCCAACTAGACGTGGACTCTCTGAATAACGAAGCAAGTAGAAAATAAGAATAGAGTTTAGCTTGTTTAGTAGCTCCTTTGTTTATGGCATCTTAAGCTCAAAGTAATGGTGCTTGATATTCTTACATGTAAAGGAATTAATTAAACGAGTCCTTAAATTTAAGACTGGAAGGGAATAAACAGAATAACCAAAAATAGACGCAACACTGACATTTGGATTTAAACTGATTACGCAAAACATGATTTGTATCAACCTCCACTCTACATCGATAGCAACAATCAGCAATCCTTCCTTTCCAAGCCTTAACAAAGTAACAGTAGGTCCACGGTACGCCATACAGTGATGTTTGAACCTACAAACACAGCCATACAATCAATGCACTAAGTGACAAATTTTCCTTTTAAAAGGTCCTTGAACTAGCTTTGCATTGCTATAGAAAAACACAAAAAAACAAATATTTCTCTCTTAGTTTCTCGAGACAAAATCACCATGATCATACATGCACTGTACTACATTGTGCTGTTGACATGCAGTAACTTTGTCACTCATGTTTTTGAAAAGTGTTCAGCTGGTGGAAAGCTCCTAAAATGCTACTATGCTCGGCTTTCTGGCAGCAGAGAGCATATGCAATATACACGTCTAATGTGAAAAGTCAGATTACACTAGCCTGTTTCAGGTTGTCACTAAGTGGGACGATAGAGAAAGTGCGCATGTGAAAGAAATTAAAAACGAGTGGGTCCGGGAGAGAAAAAGAAGAACTAGTGCCGCTGGTTTTTCTCTTGCCTGCCAACTTTTCCGATCGTCCCAATGAGCGAGAACATAGAAAAGGCAAAGATGATGCTCGAGATAATAGATACAGTCAGTATGGAATGCATGATGAACCAAGACACCTGTTTAAACTCTGGCCATGTTGCACACTGTCATACAGCAGAGTCCATTCTTTACACTACAACAAATCAACAAACAAAGTCAAAAGCAACACAGATGCAAGCTGTAGTGAAGCAATTACTTACCAATTAGACTACACTGTACTCCGCCAATCTCAAATCGTAGTAAAACGAAAATCAAAGTAATTGCCTGATTACTTTCGATACTTAATTGAAGACTGCTGTTAGTGTATTTACAAGGCATTCCAGTTGAGGTCTATTAGTAAGTTGTATGACATGTCCCATGCGAGTAATGTGTGTATCACTATCAGAGATTATACCTATGACATTCATAAAACAACAGTCATAGACCACGGACAGATGTTGCCATCTTAACTGAATGGAAGCATTGCAGAACAACATCAACTCACTCTTTCCAGTGGTTTCGCTTTTCTTTCATCAGTAGTGGTTATCGGAGGACCTCCTAAATTGAATGTTTGAGTTGCACTAACAAGGAAACATGGTGGAAGGATTGTGGACAGAATCCAGAGTGTTTCTGTGTTCAATAAGGAATTATTCTCTAATGGATTTGAGAGATGGGGTATAACAGGAAATCCCTGCAACAAACACACAAAAACATGCCTCACCATAAATGATTACCAGAATGCAAAGTTTAATGGCACAGTGGCAGATCTGGGGAGGGACCCCCTTATTTGGGGTAAAAAAGGAGCAATCCCAGAAGGAGGCAGGGCAAGAAAAACAAAAAACTGCCCCCCCTTCCCCCTCAGCTCAAGGTCTGGATCTGGCACTGTGGCATCTATATGGATGTTTTTTATCTATATACAGGCACTGTTTAACAGTTTATATATGGTAATGGACAACAAATTCTGCACACATCAGTATCTATGACTGGTATTGCATGTAAGTACCAAAATACGTTTTTTTTAACAAAAAACTCCCTGGAAGCGACTACTTATGTATAGGGTTGTCCACACATTTTAGAGCACTGTAAATGTCATTTCAATGGCATTTTCATTTCCAAAGGTTTTCATTTTTTTTTTCACAACACAAGATTATGGTAAAGATCTCTCGTCGTCGTCGTCGTCATGATGTTACTCTGCTGTGCTCCACCATACATAAGATATCCTTGGGTTGCCATGTCTCTGTGCAATATCACTATAACTTACTAGCAGTTAGCTGATAACCAACTAAGGCAGTTAATTCCAACGATTGCTGCAAACTTCTTATGAATTCCTGATCCTTGCATCACACACTAGACATAACCAGCTATGTGCACTTTACCTGTCTTTGACAAGAGGTGTTGCCTGGCGGATGTCCTCCATAAAGCAACATCGTTCTCACCCAGCAGTGAATTCCATCAAACACTCTTGGACAGTTTTGTTTTGCCCAGTCACAGAAACTGTTACACTCCACACAAGTGCTGACATCACCCATCTAACCAAAGAATGTTATTGAAAACCAATGAAAGAAACTGAGAATTAGAATTAATACATTCTCCAATAATACCCCCTGCCCCCTGTAATAATGGCATAAATTTGATGTTTTTACACTGATGGCTCAATTGCCTCAAGTAGCTTGTGTGTTCTACATTTTAATAATTATCTCTAATTGAAACCTTAAGGCTGCTGCACACATCTAGCCGAGTTTTTGTAGGCCAACAAAAAACCTTCACTTGTTGGCTAGAGTGCAATGAATTCGGACAAGTCTGGGACAGGATCGGGGCTTGATCTCAAAACGTCTTGTTGGGCCTTGTTGGCTAGTGTGTGGTGGACCAAGACAATTTGTTGGGGCTCACGCATACCTCAACCAATGAGGAATTGTCACGAAAGTCACGTGAACAAGCAGCTTTTCCAACAAGTTTCAATTTTCCCGAATAGGCACTATCTTGATTTGGATGACTTGGCCTCAAGCCTAAACGCGGTTAGTCGGGACAAAAAATTGGCTAGTTTGTGGCAAGCCGATGTTGCAAGAAAGTTTCACCCAATTTGACCCCGACAAAAAATCTGCAGTTCTACGACAAAAAATCAGCTAGTGTGCGGCAGCCTTTAGTCCTGCCCTCCAAATATTATCATATTATTATGTCTTTGATCTTTCATATTTTCATTTGTATACACGTGTCCTCGCCATCTAAGTAGGGTATACCTTATTCGTACTAATTTTCGCGGGCACTTAATTTCGCGAATTTGGAACATGAATATTTCGCGAGCATTAATTTTCGCGATTTTGCAAAAAATGATAAATTTAGGGCATTTAATTTCGCGAAAATTGAGAAAACAGGGAGACAGACTTTTTATTGAATTATTACTGACAAATACAAAGATGATTGACAAATACAAAGAGCTTGTGTTGGCCTAATTATAAAGAGCCTGACCTAAATGGACATTTTAATGACTGCACAAAAGATGTTTTAAAAGAGCAAAAGGTACAAGAAGAAGAAATGAGTGATTCGTATGAAGAAAGCGCTGAAGTAGAAGATAAATAGACTGATGACAATTACCATGTAGCTATAAACGTAGGTAATCATCGATTAAAGCAATTATAGAAGTGTGTTAATTTTCGTGTGTTTAATTTTCGCAGATCCTAATTTTAGCGAGTCTTTAATTTCGCGATTTTTTACAACTCGCGAAAATCGCGAAATTAAAGCCTCGCGAAAATTAGTACGAATAAGGTAATTATTATAAACTAACAAAATATTTCCAAGTTGTTTTTTTGTATTGATAATCTAGTTTATAATTTCATGGCATACCTGAAAACTACATGTAGCTTGCAGCTAAACGAGCTTAAAGACACTGACCATGTTAATAAACTAAGTGATTGCTTGACTGATGACTAGCCTGCTCCCAGCAGACTCAATAGCTCAACTGGTAGAGCAGTAGCAAACATGCCCTACCCTTGAGGTAAGGGGAAGAAAAAGGCTGGAATGGTGAAAGTGGCATACAGTATTTATATCGTAGAATTACAAAGCACTGAATTGCAATACATGTATGTTTTACTTTTTGAAAAAGGTTTAAAATTGCCTGCAGTATGTGCACACTCCTAAGTTATATGGCAAGGAATAAAAATAGCTACATGTATATGTATATCACAATGTAATATGTACAAGCCAGGCTTGACACCAATATGTCAGATAATCATATCATTATTGGAAAAATCACAACCTGGACCTCTCAAAAGTGCAGTGTCAGTGTTATACACGGGTTAAAATTTCAGACAAGGTACAATAAATTCCAACTCACAATAGACCTTGCCCATACATCTGCTATTGTCTCTGTTTCAGGTTTAGGACCCTGCACATCACTGCTGGTGACAGCCAAAGCTAAAGATCTGGAGATGTGGAACATCTCCACCAAATCTAGTCCAGCAGTAAAACAAAACCATTATTAATAGTATTTCCATGCTGTTAAATATCAAAATCTTAAACAAGAATCTTGCACAATATGGTTAGTTGTTGATGGCTGAAACTTTTACCTGTAAAAGACATGGATGATTCGCCATCACTGAACATTGAGAAGTATAACTGTAGCTTCCCTGTGGCTGTTCCTCCTGTGAACATGAAATAACAAAGACCAGAAATCAAGAGTAAGCCTTCATAAGAATGATTACTCTCTTACAAGACAATTATTAATATCTTGAGACTTATTGTTTCTATATCGACCAAATAGCACATAGATGTATTGATATCAGTGTACAATGAATGCTAATAAGTCAAAGTGGAAAACACTGAATACCCAACTAAGTACACAATCTCTGTAACACTCTATACAGTCACTTTTAATTGAAGGCCTTTGTGCAAAAGGGGCGTATATCGGTTTTTGGTCGATTTTTATTTTATTGCAGTCCTGATCAAGCTAATTTTTGGCAGACTGACTTGTTTGACATGAAACGCATTGTTCCGTAATTGCCTTGGTCAATTTGTGCTTCGTTCTCCAGAAATAACATATGCAAAAAAACTCTCACTGTCAGTTTTCCTTTGGAGACATTTTGCTCAAAACAAAAGAAACCTTTTGTTTCGCTTAGTTTTATTATTCATATAATTACTGCTGCTTCGTTAGTGCAAGCAATTAAGGCACTGAATGGAGTGGATGTGAATTTGTTTTGTTGTGACATTGGTTTGATACAAGGTCGGTCAGTCAGTTTTTTGAGGGGATGTTTCTCTACTTATTTCACAAACAAAAACATCTATTTAAAAATAAACGTGCTGTCGAAGCTGCTAAAAGTAATCATTTAAGTTTGCATTGCGTTAAAATCCACCTTTGAAAGATTTGCTCATAAAGATGGCGCTTCATGCAAAACTGAGTTTTTTTGCATACCGGTACATTGTTTCTGGAGAACGAAGCGCAAATCGACCCAAACAACTCATGTCAAAACAAGTCAGTCTACCAAAAATTAGCTCAATCCTGCAAAAAATGAAAATCAGTCAAAAACTGATATACGCCCTTTTGCATCAAGGTCTTCGATTATTATATCCAAATTAAGATTTACAGACAAGGGCATGCCCACAACTACCAAAGGCTAATCTAGGCAAGCCACGTCTTAATAACCAAATTTAAAAGAAACTGTGGTGCTGCGTCGGTGGGAGTATTACAAGATAATTTGGTTTTATCAACTGAGTTGATAATGTGAATTGGCCACTGTAAAGGGATTCAGAACCTGAAGTCTTGAGTGCTAGCCCTTCGTCAGAGCGAATGAATCTCTTTACGGTGGCCAATTCTCATTATCAACTCAGTTGATAAAACCAAATTATCTGAGTATATATACAGCCACAATTATTATTAATAGTTATAATCATTAAATAATAATTATTAATAACAATTATTATTGGCTGGTGTATATGCAGTACACAGTGGGTATAAATTTAGACATGGTGTGAAGCTATCTATGGTACAAGCTATTTCAGTGTATGTGTATATTTACAGAATGCAGTGAGTCATTTATTCAGGCTTCTTTACTTTTACTGTAGGATGCGGATAATGCTGGATAACTTGAAGTGTCAAAACTCACTAATTCAAATGAAGTTAATAGTAAATTAAATTATGTCTAATATACATAGAGGACACTGTTTGCAACTTTACCCTGGATTAGGGCTTTCTTTGTTACCTAATATATGTTTAATAATATTATTGATTGTACCATTGTCCAGGAATGTTTCAAATCCATCTGTAAATTCATCTAATGTCAGTCCCACTGCACCCCTGTCACTTCCTCCACTTGATGCAATATGTGAGAACAGTAATTCATCAAAGTCATCTACTTGAGATGTAAAGTAGTTCTGAAACACAAACATCCGGACTGTTTAGTGTCAGGAGTAACACTACCAGATTGTCAAGAAATGGCTGTCAAGACATTAAACGGACATGACAATTTTCATCCAAAATTACTCAAGACAAGGGTTTCAATGAGGGCAAGGCACTGTTGGCAATTTAACTGGCTGTGAGCTGGATGATTTTGTTCAGCCATCTGAAGTAAAGATTTCTTGTAAGGAAGTTTAATTCAAAAGGATTTGCTTTTGGCCTGTGAAATCCAGTTGCCTTCCTGCTGAAAATATTCAATGAAACCCTCTATTAATTAATTATTCATAAATGATTAGTTTTAACTTGAAAAAGTACCAAACCATACAATCTAAAATTTCAGACTCTATACAAGTCAATATCACTGGGTAAAAATTAGGCATGGTGCTTGTGCGTGTATTTTAACCCCTTGAGTGCCTAAACAAAACAAATAATTGAAAAACCGAAAACAAAGGACAAATACCAGAAGGCAAAACAAAATGGAGGCGCTATGACTGCAATGGTTAACTTTTAATCCTGGGTTAACGTTAACTGCCTTAAGAAACCCCTGGTTCTGATTTCAAAAAGTTAACCTGACATACATGAGTCTGCGATGCAATCAAGAATGGACACTTGGTCAACAGTAAACTTTAAAACAACATGTCAACTTGATGAGATCTAAACTTGAGCCCACGATATGGTCTTGTGGTACTGGTCATCAGATGCACTATGTTTTGACAGGTGTCAATTGATCATAACATGGATGTCTAATATCAAAGAAGTACAGGGTAAACCATGGCTGCATGTCCCAATTATTTGGAGTATGACTTGTGGGGTTTCCTTTTCGGCCTATAGGGGGATATGAATGTGAGACTCAGTTTGTCAGCCCTTCAGGCTGCCAGAGCTTTGCTCAGTAAACAAATTTTACTCTCTTGATTTAATTAACA
>CM042747.1:1748772-1758772 GCA_022496165.2 Catalaphyllia jardinei
TCTAATGTTTTACCAACATCCCACGTGGTTTATCAGCCTTTAAACCAGTGTTCCAGTTAATTTTTTTTGGCAATGGGTCATGTAATTTTTCAGGGGGGTCACACAAAGTAGGTCTACCTGGCTAATCACAGACGCAGCACTACGCAAAGCTAAGCGGGTGGGTTGGGGGTGAGGGGTTATTGGGCAAACAGTTGAAGGATTCACTTTTGGGAGTCTAAAAAATGTTGACATCGAATACCTCAGAATGCTTCTGGTACTATGGGCCATGTTTTTAAAATACAGTTTGTATATGTTCTGAAAAATACATACACTGTAGCAAAAATGAACAACCAGATGTGGCATTTGTGTCTAAATCAAACACAAGAAGCTTATTTTTGCATGCTATAGTTCGGATTGCAGTGTAAACTAGTCAGAATCTACTCCACTGTCTTCTGAGTCATCTAAGTCCTTTGGAAGTCCAAACGCACTTTCTGCTTCAATTAACTGATGTAAATAGTGATCACTGTGACCATTCCATTATTAGACAATACTATATTTGATTATTAAGCTTGATGATTAGTCAGGCGTGGCCTCAGAAAATGAACTTATACAGACAAGGCCAAACACTTAAACTGGCTTTTTACAGACCCGATTTTTGGCAGATTATTTACAGTAGTTCTAAATCGAAGGATTAAACAGCAAATTCTCTCCAAAATTTCCAATGATAGTCTGGCGTCTGGTTGCTGTTCATGTAACATTCTAGGATCTTGTTTACAAAGAAATAAAATTTGACTGGGTACTAAGAAATTGATCACATGCTAGGTAACCGAGGAGAAATAACAAGAGACAGAGCTGCTATGAATGAGTTAGATGAATAGTTTCTCAGTTTCTTGAGCCTTAGTGAGATCATCAAACTGCGTTTAGTTTATCCTGAACTAACAAGTATGGAAATCAACAATGTCACAGCAAGGCAATTTTATTTCTGGGGCACACTCTCTTTTTATTTGCTAAATTAACAGAGGACCACCAAATGATTCGCTAGTCAAGTCACCTTTGGAATTTTGTTGAGTCGTTTTGTCAAACTTCTTTTCCTTGACACCTTGTATTACAATAATTTTTTTCAATCATTTTTCATTACAAACTTCACTCTTTTATTTACTTTTGTTTTCTTTCATAATTATAGTACTCTAATTTAAATGAATACTTTAGCCAATTTGCTTTTTCGTCAGTGTCGGGTCAGGTAGCGGTTGCCGTCTCTTATCTGGAACACTGCTTTAAACCATAGAAACTTGTGGTCTATTGCTCGGATAGACTGATAACATTTTCCTTGTTTCTCCCTAGTTACGAAAACACAAGTTGTTAAATGGACTCAGAGAAAAAATACGTTTTCTATTTCTCTTATAAAACACTGGGAAACAACGAATGGAAAATCACTCATTTATTTCTATTATGCTCATAGATCCTGAAGACCCTTTTCATAAATTGCAGTCATTTTAATATTTTTCTGTATGCATTTAAAATAAGCATCACTAAACTTGTTAGCTCTAAGGAAATATTGTTTTGAATTATCAAACGAGTTTACTGATCAAGCCAATTTTAATACTTGGCAGTCATTGTTAATATTTAAGAAGTGCTCATGCTACATTTAATTCTCCATTTTTCTTAAGTTTTTATTAGTAAAAAATCTACCAGTGTTCTCTCATGAATGCTGCACCCTTATTGGCTGTTTGGCATGTGGTTGTAAATGAAATGGTAGCTGCTGTTTTGCCTTTTCAAAGTGTCTGTGAAGGAGATTTATATACAAATTTGAGCTACTACATTTGAGCTACTACATAAAACGGGAAGCAAACCTAGTAAAAGGTCAATCACTGCAGCAATAAGATAAGCAAAGAAAAAATAAAAATATTTCTAGAGATATTCTTGATTGAGTGTTGTACTGTTTTAATGAAACCACCTATGACGTCATCACTTTCCTCACAAAAACGTAAATATCTCTTAAACGCAAAAGCGATATACATGTATACGTATTCTAAAAAGACAAACACCATTTTTTCTGTACTTTGAAAGGCCTTTCAAATAGGCAGCAATTATTTTTTACTTCATAGGCACTTTAATACTACTGGCATCTCAAAATTTTCATTTCTGCATATTCCCGAGCAAAAATGTTGTAAAATGCATGCTAGTGGAAAGAAAGGCATGCTGTTAAGAACTGCAAATGCCTTTGTTCATATCCAGCCTGAAAATCTCCAGAATGTCCTTATACAGTATCATTAATTATTGTTAAATTTGTCATTGTAATTGTGACAGGATTGTCACTCACTGCCATTGTCATTGTCATTGTTAGGGTTATATAGTGATGACACTTGACAGTAACCAAACAAAAAACAAAACTCTCATTGCCTGTGCTGCGGTTAAACCAGAGTGTAGGTAGCTTTTTATCCCCTCATGGTAAAATACACATAAACAACAAATATGGGTTATTGACCAAGTGTGAGGTCAAGATGGCTGGATATTGGCCAAGATCTTTATTTACGTGTTTGTGGAACGAGACGAAGTTGAGGTCCATAAACTCGCAAAATGGCTCCATCTTGCCCACTCGGGTAGCCAATCACAGCACGTGATTTGGGTTATCTTGCCCGCTCGAGGAACTAGCCAAATAATAAATGTCCTTATTACCTTCTCATACCTGAAATCTTACATGTACATATAGCTTTGCTGAATCTAGAGCACAATAGGCTAATGACACAGTTGCTCTAAACAACTAACATTTAATTTATAATAAATACACAATATTAGCTTAATACACTTGCAATTTTTATTCCTTTTTTGCAGTGCTGATGCAAGGTTGTTGGAAGAGGCAACGGAACCAATCTGTCAAAGGCTAGGTATATAATTATTACATGTAACACACTACGTGTATGAATGTGTACGACTTTAACTTATTTTTAATTTGATGTTCAGAATATTTAATCCTTTACATTGCTTCAAGTAATTACCTTTTTTAACTTATCTTTTTTCAGTTGGAAACAATTTGAAGACAAATAATTTTGTCACACTTATTAAGGTGTTTCTGAAAAGGATTCCTGATTTGAAAGACAACACAAAGTGTGATGAGTGAGTACTGCTAACTAAGTAAAATAAATATTGTCAGCTCGGTTCAACAAATCAAAATATTACCGGTACTCCTAAACCCTGTGTTATCAGTGGAAAAGTTTCTGCCAGCTTGTTTATGTACATGATTGTAAATATATGTTGGGGTTTGAATTTATTTTTGGTTTGATTTTTGTTAAATCAGTTTAAATTTTTCAAACTGATTCATATTTTTCAAACTGGGTTTAAATTTTTAAACCAGTTAATTTTCAATTTTAAGCAGAATGTGAGCATGTGTCTTAGTAATTTGGTTAGTGATTAGTCCTAAGCACTTATTTAGAATGGTTAGCTTTGATATCAGGCTGGGAACTTTGCATATGACTTAGTAGTTTGGGTTGAGCTCTCAGGTTAGTGATTAGGTCTAACCACTTATTTGGAATTAGTTAGCTTCTTAGTAATTAAGACAAAGTTCATGTATGAATAAAATAAAATTTAAATGTATGTATGAATAAGTTAAAATTTATATGAGAGGGGCTTGGGGTGATGAACTGATAATTAAAACAAGAATGAAAGCTCTTGCATCCAGTCCCTTTTTTATAGATAGTTGACAAAAAAAAATAAACTGGTTTAAAAATTTTTATCTGGTTTGAAAAATTCAACCCAGTTTGAAAAATTTGAACTGGATTAACAAAAATCATGCACATAAAGTTATTCTGTTTCATGGAACGATTCATTCGGGCAAATTTCTTAGTATCGATTCTAAACTGAACTGTTTGATGAAAGTCATACATGTACTTATTTTAATTTTTTTCTTTAACAGTTACTAACCCCATGTTTTCATGAGAGATGTTTACCTAGTTAGTTTTGACTTTACTGAAATGAAATTTTTATTGTGTGAACAGAGTACCAAACCTGGGTAAATGGCAGGAAAATCAAAAGTAAGCCAACCTAGGTTTGTTGATAGTTGAATGCCTCATCAGGCATGGTTTAGCTCAGCAACCAACAGTAACCAATTAAAAGCAGACGTTGTCACAACATCTTGGCAGCAAGTGTTATGTGTTCAGTGTGTAAAGAAGGGAGAAATAGACAAAGAAAAATCAAGACAATGGGCAAAAAATGCTCATAATTAGCTTGTGTTAAGGCAAAGAAATCCCAGACTGCAGTTTTCCCTTTCATTGTCAAGTGCCGTAAGCATTTCCTTTCGTTTAGAAGCTCAGTAGTTTGGTAGAAGTGTACATGTACAGACAGGTGCAACTAGAAGAAGACCTACCAGGAAGGGAGAGAAATAAATGATAATGATTTTAACTAAGGTCCTATGGAGAAGAGAAGCAAATGATAGAATAAGAAGAAATACTGGTAAACATTTCGTAGCTCAGGCTTCACAGCAGATGTCATTTCAGGTTTTTGTGGGAATAAGCTCAGTGAATATCAAAACTTTCTTCTCACTATTCACCTACAAAGCTTTACATTCAAGGAGAGTTTGGTCAATGCCAACCATGCAAATTGACAACAACCTTCATTTGGCATTCAAGTAAAGGCAGAAATTTTGTAATTTTCTAGTTATAGTTTCTGTGCAACATTGTTGCAGCACTTGCTCGTGTTTGAGAAAACCTCAAACCATTCGTTGCATGTGGCCTACATGTACTTTTATTAGATATAAGTTAATAACTAGTTCAGTGTAAACAGCGTCTTTAATAACTGCAGTTCAGTTGTGAAACTTGGTAAGCAGCACCTGTCAGTAGTGAACCTCTCTCGTGATTAAACACAGGGTAAGAAACATTTGCACATTACGAAAATTGCTACCAGTGTCATCAAATGTTAATTAGTGATCGAGCCTTGCACTAGGTAGTACTGAGATGTGATTCCTTTCTTTTCTTGTGTGTTTAATTTTTGTAAGACAGTATTCTTCTTGCTAAATTCTTGAAAAATTGCATAAGACAGGCCTTCTGATATTGCGTGATGGTGCGATTTTGCACAAAGAGTTTCAAATCAAAATAAACCAGTATCTAAAGCTTTATCTGGAAAAATCTGCACAGTATTTCAAGATGATTTGCCTTCCAAAAAAGCCTTGAAAACCTTGAAAGCTTTCATTCTACAACCTTCAATTTCGTCGACAATTGGGACTGATGCTAGCTACTCTCAATTACAGACAATCCTTTTCTTTGCTTAGGCCAATCAGAATTGCCATTATAAATGTACAGTACTTGTATACATGTATCTACAACACGGTGATCCAAGCAATGTTTATTCTGCTGGCAGTATGGAGCAACTATCTCAAAGTTGAAACTTGGCAAAGGGCAAGCCTTAAACTTGTTTTCTTTACACCCTGCCTGGGCCCTTATCTTGACACAGAGTCCCATGCACTGACTACACTTGTGTAAAAAAGTTCAGCAAACTCAGTGCACATGTAAGTGCTTTCAGTCATCCTTGATTGATGTTTTGTATTCTATTCTGTTTATTTCAGTGACAACTTCACCTGGGAAACATACAATGCCATCCTTCTTGTTCGTAGTTTTTCAAAGTATTTTATTGAGTTGTTACCCAATGAAGAGGTTATAAGACACATGGGTGGCTCTGTAGTGAAATCACAGAGCGATGAAGAAGTGGCTGGCTTCACTGGACAAGTACTCCGTTGTACAGGTGACTGAGGTGTCATGCAAACTATTAAATAGTTTGATAAGTGAATAAAGATGGTGAATTTTTTGCTCGGTAATAAATGTGAAAGATGAGTTAATCTACATGATGCGAGCATGGGACAAAGAAAAAATCTGAGTCCGCGACAGAAATTGAACCCATGACCTCCCAAACACTGGGCGGGCGCTCTATCTACTGAGCTACGAGAACTCATGGAGAGCAAGGTCATTTTAGCTGAGTTCATATGTGACAGGCCTCCTGCATACTGTGCTAATTCTAGCCATGCTAATCCTAGCAGTATGCAGGAGGCCTGTCACATAAGAACTCAGCTAAAATGACCTTGCTCTCCATGAGTTCTCAGAGCTCAGTGGATAGAGTGCCCGCCCACTGTATGAGAGGTCATGGGTTCGATTCCTGTCGGGGAATCAGATTTTTTCTTTATCCCATGCTCGCATCTTGTAGATTAACTCATCTTTCATATTAAGTAGTTTGCATGACAAAATTTTTGATTTGACAAAATATTAGCGATCATGGGCATGGCTATGCTGGGTCTAAAACTGCCTTTTCTTAGTTGACAGGGCTGGAATCTCTGAAACTGGCATTCTTAAAATTTAATTTAAATTTATTTCTGTGGCCTTGTGAATTATTCAACTACAAACTCATCAGGAACATCTTCAATTGACCAAGAGGTGGGGCATTTTCTGCCATTTCCTGCCTCACATGGTGGGGCATTTGTCGCTTTTTGCACGCTATTAAAACCAATCCCTGTCTATATCCTGGGGTTGGGGGGAGGGTCCAGGTTTACTTTGACTGGTGCATAACATGTACAGAATGTATTCATCAGCATTGTTGTCCACACTATATATAACTTACAATAATATACAAAACATGGTATCGACTAGTTGTTTATTTGACTAACTGTAAGGTGTCAAGGAGTTGAGCTTGGGACTACTGGCTCTGGACATCTAGATTCCAGTGACAATGTTTTAGAGAATTACTTTGTAGAAGTTAATTTTTTTTCTGGTTTTAATAAGTTATGATATCAGTTTTGTCTTTATTATTTCTCCAGATTGTGGTGTTATTGAGGATATTATTAGTGGTCTTGTAGATGTCCTTGCCAATGTACCTGTCAGGTATTTTTAGTAGCTAGTTTAGGTATTATTTTAGATACAGTTAAAAACCCCTATTAAGCAGCCACCCCTCTTAGGCGGCCATTAATTTAAGTCCAAATGAGTGCTTTTCTATTGTTTTTACCACTGCAGTCAAACGTGTATATAACGGCCCTGTATATACACCCTGCGTATAATGGTCACTGAACAACTTCCCAAAAATCATCCCTTATATTTACTGTTAAGTTGGCCTGCATTTAGCAGTCACCTGTATATTCAAATTCAAAGTGAACAGACTGCAAATTGTAGTAGTTGCTAAAAACGTATCTACGGATGCAGTCACCCTTTAGACTTCCTGAATCCACAATTTCATTGTCTTTTACCTGTACATGATGGTTACAGTTGATTGGGTTACAATTAAAACATACTGACAAGCTTTATTCTTCAGCTTGTTAAATAGCAGCCACCAAAGCATTGGGTCTCACAAGAACTAAACACATTTCATTGCACCTAAGTCCGACACATGCTTGCAACAGATAACATTAAAGTGTTGTCGCTTTCAAACTATTTACTGTAACTGTAACAGCACATCCGTACCACAATGTTTTTCACCTTATTCATAGTTCCCTGATTATAACGCTGTACTGTACTTATTAAGTTGACAGCCGCTGTTTTACATTGTACAGTATTAAGCTGCTGTTCTATAGACCAAGACAGCACTAGACATTGCTAGGCATTCTATCAGCTTCTGCTGCAGCCGCTCACAGGAGAAATCGTCACCCTCAAAAATGTATTCACACAGAGCCTCGAGACCAAACCCACCTCCTCTGTTAACTCGCTTACCCTTTATGACCATTTTAGTTTGGTTTGCCTTTTGGTTTGGGCTTTTTATCATGTTTGTTGCATTCCTGTTACTTGTTATTGTCAATAAAATGTAAATGGAGTGATTATTTGCACATAAAATGCTATTCATTGACTTCCAGGGGAGTTTAAAGGAAACCCGTGTAGAGCGGTCACCCTGTATATAATGGCCACCTGGCCATTTCCCAAGGGTGACCGTTGTATACAGGTTTGACTGTATTAAACGGCCAACCTCTTTAAAGTGACCACTATCCATTTCCCTATGCATGGCTGTTCAATAGGGGTTAGACTGTATTTTATAACTTAATTTTGATTTTAAAAATAATATATATTTACAAGGCTAGAAGGTCAAAAATGTGCATTTAAACCACTCAGGAAGGTTTTTGACACTAGGTCATCTTCAGGGTAAGACTGGCTACTAAGTCTTACCCTTAAGATGACCTACATGTGGTGTCAAAAAACGTTCTATGTCTTTTACTTCTTTAGCACTGTAAATAGAAATTGTTTTTAGTATTAGCATCTTGATTATAACTTTCTTTCTAATAAGATGCATTTTTCATTCTACATTTTTATTGGCTGAGAACCCACCATGTCATCTCAAAATAACTGCCAACAAAAAATGAATAAAACATTAATGCATTACTGCCTGAATGTGATGTTCTACAGGGAAGATTTTTATGTATGTATATATAGTTGATTGTCCACTTCTGTATGTAAATAGGCAACTATTTTTCACAGTTGTGGAAAGCACTTTGAAATGTATACTTGGTCAAGGCACAAACAGAAATAATGAATTAAAACTATTATTGAACTCAGTCATCACAAAATTATTGTGCATAATTCATCACCAGGGCCAGGTTGTTCGAAAGCCGGTTAACATTAACCCAGGGTTAAACGTTAACTGAAGCATTACGTTTTCTTATTTTAAAATGTTTTTCACCTCTAATGTTTGGTGTAGTTTGAGATTACTAAAAGCTTAAAACTGAAGGGCAAACAATACAAACAGAACACCTCACCAGAATATTACTCAAATGAAATCAAAATTCTCGCTAACCCTGGGTTAGCTTAATCGGGCTTTGAACAACCATATTTTAAATATTAAATTCATTTTTTATTATAAATTTAGTCTTTTTTATTCTTTTTTATCAGTTGTGTACTGTACAGCTATAATTCATAAGTTGTACAAATAATTCTGATCATAATTTTTTTTCTGTTTCACCAGTGAAGTGACGTATCCTATCCATGTTGAAGCTATCAACACTCTGTTAGTTATGTTGTCAGTTCAAATGTTTGATCCAGGTGCATCGCACAGTAGCATATTCTATCAAATTATTATGAAAGGAAAATGGTAAGAATCAAAGAAACAGTAATCAGTTTCATTATTATCAATCCATACCTGAATGGAAGTTTATTTGTTCACTGGGTCTGGCTAAATTTCAAATTCTGGAAAAGAATGTGTGATACACCCACACCAAACACTATGAGCACCTGAGCCTCAGTGGATGAAGAAGCCAAGAATTAAATTTCCTGCTCTCTGGCCAATTGTTCAAGTTTTGTTTATTCCTTTTATCCTGTATGTTATCCTTTGTTTTACTTGGTAAGAAGTCAACATTGTAGGGAGACTGCATGGCCAAGTGCTTTAGGGTGCTGGATTCGAAATCTGGAGGTCCCTGGTTCAAATCCTCCACCCTACTGCTATCTGGATTTGTTTTCGGTAGTTCCGAGTTCAACTCCTCGACCACATTGTGTAAATAGCCACCAGTTGGGATTCTTAATAGTTTATGTTCAATTTGCAATATTTAGTTACTTACATGTATTTACAGTGTCCCCAATTAGGACTACGGCGCTAAATGCATACTAAATAGATGCTAAATAGTTTTTATTATTATAATTATTATTACTATTACTATAACTATTACTATTACTATTACTATTACCATTGCCATCGCCATCGCCATCGCCATAATTACTATTACTATTACTATTACTATTACTATTATTATTATTATTATTATTATTATTATTATTATTATTAGTGCTGTAGAGGGTGTATGTTGAAAAATGTATCATGCATCAATGTCATACATGTACATGTAAAAAGTAAGTATAGATATGAGACTTTCCTCTTAGCTGTCTAGAGCAAACCAAGACATGACAGGTGTCCATGAGAACCTGTTTCCTTATTGAAATCTGTAATCAAGATTATATCATTGTCATTTAATTTCAGCAATTCAAGTGCAAATGATCTTGTGAGAGTTCTTTTAAAGAACTTGATCAAAAGAGAGAAAACTCCACCAGAGCTTACAAGAGTTAGCAATGGAGGCTGG
>CM042747.1:1761272-1814641 GCA_022496165.2 Catalaphyllia jardinei
TTTGTTAGACTGCACATTTATGATCTCTGACACATGTTATTTTTCATCAGAAAATACAACAGAAGGTGATAATTCAGAACAAGAAGGGGAGCCATCGTTTACGCTTCACATAGGAATGTTGTTCACTGCTGTCTGCAGGTTGGTAACATGTTGATCTTCCTTCTACCTGACTGATAGGTTCAAAGAACGTAGTTCTAAATTAATCACTGTTAAATGCATTTTGCTCACAGAGACTTGCACAAAGATCAGACAACACTTCTGTTGTACTTACTATTGCATCGCAATCCCAATGTGGCATCCTTTATCCTTTCAAGGACAGATATCGATAATTTGGTAAGTGCTACATTTAACAAGTGCTATTTTATTTATTTATTTATCCAGGGGCATCCAATTTAGCAGAGCTAGTTTAAATGGAGCCCTGACAAAACACGAAAACATTGAACATTAGAATAAGACAATTAATTAAGTAATTACAATGTAAGTTATGACAACATGTAGGACAGCTAAGACAGTTTAAAACCTGTACACTCTTAAGTGTAATGCAATATATCTACAGTGTACATGTACAGTGTAGAACCCTTTTTATGCAGTATCTCCTTTTAGTTTGTGGTCAAAACGCTGAAGTCTTGTACAAACCCTTTTGGTCAAATTCTTTTGAGTGTAAACTTACAGTGGTATTGAAATGTTTGTTGTAGTAACTCTCCAACATTAATTGTAATTAGCTTTGAATCCACATCACCAACGCTGCTATGTATAACTATGTTGTTTGTTTGTCTGTTGTCAGGTGATGCCAATCCTTAAACTTCTTTACAATGCGGATGATCATAATGCTCACCACATTTATATGTCATTAATTATCCTGTTAATATTGAGTCAGGATGAAAACTTCAACAAGTCCGTGCATGAACTGGTGAGATTTCCATCTCTTTTTAGCTTTGTTATTCACTATTTTAGAAAGCGAGTTTAATATATTTCCATACAAATCAATCGGATATTCTTATTTCATAGTGTAGCACGTCTTGAATATATAACCTTGATTGCATCATTTGACGCAGATTTTGAACTGTAAATTTCTTTCAAACTTAACATGAGAACCACATTATTCATTATCTTTCTACATGTAGGTATATGAAATCTGTTGTTATTTGTGTGAATTTCTACTTTAGAGATATAACTTATAAGACCGTCAGCAAAGCTTGCCCTATATTACGTGAATAAAATGACCTACAGGAAACTTAGCGGCAAGGTGAAAATACATGAATGTTATTTTTCTTGATAAAGGAAATGAACGCGAATGTCGCAAAGACAGCCTTTAGCCAGAGTGTATAATATGTGGCTATAAAAATACCTCCGGGAAAGGGGAGATATTTGAAACGTAAGTTAAAGAATCCACTGGATTTGGGGATTGACTTTGTTAAATATCTCTGCTCCAGGTTTTTTAAACGAATGGTGTTATTTACTCTTTAGGTAATACCATCTATCCCGTGGTATACGGAACGAGTCATTACAAATATTACCCTAGGGGGTCTACTGGTGTTAGTTGTGCTCAGAACAATACAGTATAATATGACAAAGATGAGGGTGAGTACAGAGAGACATGAATGAGTTATATTAACGCAACCACGGTGAAAAAAAAAGAAGGCAGCATGGGCGAGTAGTTTAGGGCCCTGGTGTTGTAATCCGGAGGTCCCGGGCTCAATGCCTCCACCCTGCCACCAGCAAGATTTGTTTCTCGGTAGTCCCGAGTTGAAATCCCCGGTCACGCTTTGTAAATAGCCAACTGGTCTGCCTCCTGCTAGTTGGGATTTTAACTATGTTACTTTTATTTGAAATATTTGTTTCCTTTGTTTCAGTGGCATGCCTGTTAACTACAAATGTAGCTAAGCTTAGTGCTTGTATAGCTAAATGGCTGTCCACTGTAAATAACATTTAAATTTATTTTACAATTTTTTTTGTTTTACGTACATGTATCTCTAGATCTATTCAGTGGAACTGTCAGTGTTAGTGCTATCGTCAGCTCAATATGTTGAGTTCACGTTCGCCATAAAATGCAGATTCGGTCATTTCACGTTGTTGAAAGGAAGGCTTCGAAGTTTACCTTTCGTTTGGTTACATTCTTCTCTCGTTATTTCTTTGCCCAGCAATATTCTGGCCGAGGATATTTGGTGCTCAAATGTACATCCTCAGATTTCGTCCACAATAAGTAGCCACTTGTCTACAACACGCCCGAATGCCATGTTTGACTTCTTTTTCAGGACAAATATCTGCATACAAACTGCCTGGCGACCCTGGCCAACATGTCTTCACAATTCCACGCACTTCATCCTTATGTTACTCAGAGAATAGTTAGGTAATGTACCTTTGTTAGTAATTATAAGATCAGATCCTAAACTCTCCTTAGTCCTTTACATACGTTACCCCTAATTCAGCTTGAGAGAATTCGTTTTCAAGTCAAGCTTGTTGTGGTAAAATGATTGAATTTGTCTTCTTCAGTTGAGCGTCAGAAGGCTAAGAAAAAGGGACAATGTCTTGTTATGCTGTAATGTGGTCGTAGTGTCTCTGCTTGCATTAGTCTTGTTCTCATGTGTTTGTCTCACGGTTCTCAGATAATCTTTCAGTGCAGGGTGTCGTTGCAAGGAATTCCAACAGATCAATTACCACTGTTCCCATGTAAATGGCTGTAAATGTTCGTACTAGTAATTTGTCGGGTCACGTAGCTGACCTTGCCGGGTTTCTGACCCGAGACCCCTCACTTATCTCGAGGTAGACAGGAAGCTTAGCAATGCACTAACAAATTATTGCTGCAAGCTGGCGAATGGAGATAGACTATGATTACAAACAGAGAGAAGAAGGCTAAGTTGGTTTATGCTACTGGCTTAGAAGTAAGCTACGACCCATGAAAACCTCGCTGGTGTCGTTTGTAAGAGGAAGTAATGAGGAGTTTGATACAACATAGAAGTCTCAGTTTTTCTCATTACTTTTCAAATCCTCGCTCTCTGTTTTCTTAACCAGTAGAGTGCAGTTGTAGCCTGTTCCAAGCTCTTGGTCAGTGGGGACGATCGAAAAAGCGAGCGGGCGACAAGCAGGATCAGCGACAAGTGGGATCCGGGAGAGAAAAGGACAGGTCTCCTGACCTCTCCTTTTTCCCTACCAGACCCCACTCGTGGCTTTTTCAATCCTCCACTGATAGAGAGCCTGGAACAGGCTAGTGCAGTTCTCGGAAACACAGCTTGTCTTTTACAAAATATTTTGGACTTTTTCGTCCTTTTCGTTTCCTAGCTTATCGTTAATTCGTTTTTTCATGTTTAGTTTGTATGCATTGCTCTCAAAGAAGCATGCCAAAGTGACGGAACTTATAAAACAAGCTGAAAGTAATTCACAAGAGAATGGCGTAGGAACACAAAACAGCGACCATGTGAGTATCATGTCAGTCAATTATCAGATAACAAACGTAACGCTTCAAGACAACTGAGTCGGGCCTTGTACTGCGGTGTAATTCTGAAACAAAGAAATCTCGAAATTATAAACCGGCAATTTGTAAAGACAATTTTAGCGTTATACACCCCCCCCCCCCCTTCCGAGTGGGTACTCCAAGAAAAATCGGATGAGGGCATGCGGCCCGCTTCCCAAAACTCAAACCGTTTTTATGGCCAAAGTCTGTGATTTTCAAGACCCTATTTATGGCCTGACCCTAAATCAATTTTCATACCTAGTCTCAGACCTGCCTTGTACTAAGTTCCCCAGTTCTGACTGATGTTAAAGGCATTTTGAAGGGCTTTTGTCGGTCGGTCTTGTCGGTAATGATGAAAAAGTAGCTTCTTCAAAAAACTGGCCCAGTTCAAGATTAGAGTAACCGTAGAAATAAAGCTGCGTTTTCAAATTTCTCCTGCCTGCCTGCTGTAGAGTAATATGAATGACAACAAACACATTCACTCCACGCTGGGGGTAGAATCTTATTGCTTTATCAGGAGACACCAAACCTATTGAATCTCCAATATCGAGATTCTCGGGAAGAAATATTCTTTTAATTGTAATTGCTGTTTTGTTGGAATCACGGTTTATGTAAATGCATTAGTGGTTGTAACACCTGGAAGTGGAAAAATCCATTCCAGATTTTTCTTTTGGAATGAGAAGGCGGTGGAGGTCAGTATTTTAAGGAGATTTAACCTTTTTTTTCGCCCCACAGCATTCAAGAATTTGGGCGCCTAATCATTCTGTCGGCGGAAAACGTTTTTAACGCCCTGTCTCCTATTCTTAAAAGCCAATTAAGATTGATTTGTATCGTGATTTAATAAACAAAAATGTCTTTCAAATTGTTTAAACTAAATCGGGTTTTCATGCTAATTTATTCAGTGGAACCTCCCATAACTCACTTGGACACCCTTGGAATCGGAAGAAAAATTCAGGTCCGCTTAAGAGAGGTGTCCTCTCATGGAGGGACGCAAACCTGGGGTTGGTATTTGTTGTGACCAGGTGTTTACTCATAGGATGTGCCTTGTATGGGATGTTCAGCTTTATTGACTTATCTTCTTTTGCACAGTGTTATTATCGAAGTGTCATCCCTTTTTATGCGAGAGACGGTAGACGTAGCGCTGAGTTATCCCGTTAAAAACGTGATTCTGTGTTTTTCTTTCAGCTGTCCGATCTTGCGATTCTAGAAGAAGTGATTCGAATGGTGTTGGAGATTATCAATTCCTGTGTGACGAACACTCTTCATCATAATCCCAACCTGGTTTACACCTTACTACACAGGAGAGAGCTGTTCGCTCAGTTTAGGACTCATCCACTTTTTCACGATATTATACAAAATATAGACACGGTGAGTGGCTGGCACTACGGCTTTACATTAGTTGTGTTAAATGTCATTGTGCTGTACACAGCATCCAGCGGTCTGCGTTTGAGTCCTGCCTGTTTGAGTACTTCCACAGTGCCTTTCCACCCAGGGCCGGATTGTTCGAAAGCCGGTGAATGCTAACCCAGGATTAAAAGTATTAATTTTTCTTGAATGAAAGTGTTTTTTACTAGTGTATTTTGAGATCACTCAAGCTCAAAACTGAAGGACAAACTGGATAAATGGAAAACCTCATCGAATAGTTAAAAACTCAAATTGAAATTCTCACTAATTCTGGTTTAGTTTAATCGGGCTTTGAACAACCCTGCCCTGGAGTATAAATGGTACCGGCGAATCGTAAGGCAACCTGTGATGCTGTAGCATCCCCTCTAGGGCAAGTAAAAATATTCCTAGGTTCCCCATGGTATACTCTCACTGGTTGGGGCAGACCCGATTTCCACGACCCGCCTGTGTCAAAAGGTAACAAGAAAAAGTCCAATTGGTCACTCCTGAAGTAGTTACGATCCATGTTTGTCAGCAAAACTGATGTAGTTAACACAAGAGGCCGTGTTTTCACATAAAATTCGAAGAATTAACTCTGAGATCCGGAAAAGTTCTATCCGCACCTGAAAAAACATTGCGCTGAGTATTAAGCTGCAACACAGAAAATAAAGATTAGCCTAAGCTTGTGGCTAGCTACTGAGAGAACCGCAAACTGATTGGCTCCGCTGAAGTTTTTTACGCATCGACAGAAGGCCCACGTGATGAAGCCATTATATATTGTGATTGCCCTCATATTTCCCAGTTTGCGAAATTTTCGTCTTGCGTTCGCACGTCTTAGTTGTGACTTAGTTATTCAATTGAGTAATACTAAATATTTTTACCAAGATAGCGATGTTTTAAACTTCTGCAGAATTATTTGGGCATTAAACAGTTAAGAAAAGAGATCGTCGTAAATGTACTTGAAGAAAAAACAATAGGCCCTCTTTCGCAAGAAAGTACGCACAGATTTTTTTCTTTGGACACTATCTGTTTCGTTCTTGGGAGAGAGAACGTCCGCGGGAAAATATCCGTGAAGGTTTTCGCGCCATATGAAGGTTGTCGCTCAACCTCGCTATAAAGACAACCTGAAGACACGGTGAGAAACTTAACTTGGGACTTTCGCTGCTGTTTACATTTATGATATAAGTGATCTGAGTGTGCAAAAGTTAAAGGAATACAATGGTGGGCTTATTTTATGACTACAATACTTATCGTCTGATTGTGGCAGTGTGGCGAGAGCTAAACGGATTGATTCTGTTCATATTTCAGGTGCTGGCATTTTTCAGTGCTCGTCTGGAGCAGCACCCGGACCAGACTCTCTCGGTCGGAGTGGTTTTAGATGTTATTAAGCAAGGAACACTTCAGTGGCCGAGAGACAGACTCAAGGTAACTTGTTTTTCGTCTGTCAAAACAAAACACTTCAAAGTGTTCAGTTCTGCGTGATATAAAGCACTTATTCCGTTAAGGGCCGTTCTCTAATAATAGTGTCAGAAGTAGGCTTTTCCAGACAATTCATTCGCTTTTATCGGTCACGTCGCACGTGTCTACCTCCGGAAATTCATATATTTATGAGCGAAAAGCGTCTTAAGTTATTTTAATCGGCTGGTTTGACAGTCCCTATCAGTTTCTATCAGTTACTCCAAAGGTTGACTCATAAACATAAGTTGTTGAATGTGTCAGTTCTATGTTTTAATAAATGAAATGGCATTTCCTATTCCCTAAAAATAAATTTCCTGGGGGACATCTCCTCAAACACCGCTTAAACCTGGCTTTCACTAGCGACACAAGCACAAGCCCAAGAACAAGCGCAGGCACAAACGCAAGCGATAGGGATGACCCAAGCACTTGGAAACGAAATTCGACGCAAACACAAGCACAAGAAAAATCATCCGAACCTTCCGCCTCTTGGGAAAACTGGATCCAGTGTTTTCATAGAGTTCTAAAGTGTGACGTCACAAAAAATTAAATCTGTGAAATTATGGGATTGGGCGCCATTTTCGAATGGAGTATCCTTAAAAAAGGTTCCTTGCCAAAACTTAGCTCTTAATTGTAATTCCCAGCTGAAATATGAAGGATTGAAAATTGATACTGCCCCATATAAATCTCTCTAATTTTGAGTCAGTTCTAAACTGAAGGAACAGAAACAAATTTTGAAGGGTTTGCATGGAATGCCATCAAACTTTGATCCCTTATATCTCTACTGGGAATTGCAATTCGGAGCTAATTTTTGGGATGAGGACGTCTTTTAGCATGCTCTATAAGAATATGGTATCATATCCCATAATTTCAAAAATTTTATTTTTGTGACGTCATCACTTTAGAACTCTATTGTGCCCAAACATGGCCACGTGTGGTAAATATCCTTATGCTTGAGTTACGCCTGAGCGACATTATGTTTTCACTTTTTGCAGCGCAAACGCCAGCATAAGCGCAAGCACAAAAAAGGGAAAAATTATGATCCTTGTGCTTGCGCTTGTGCCTGCGTCAAGGCCGTTTAACGGCGAAGTAAGAATTATTGTTTGCACTTGAGTTTGCGCTTCTGCTTTCGTTGCCAGTGGAAAACGAGCTTTACGGTTCGCGGCTTTGGTGGTTAATTCACTTTCTCCTGGGTATGCCCCAGGGCCCCCACATTTGCACGGAGTATACTTGCCTTAAAACCGGATTTGCTTGTTATTTTATGGGGATGTTGCTTTTTTTCTCTCTACAGAAATTTCCTGAATTAAAATTCAAATACGTGGAGGAGGAACAGCCGGAGGAGTTTTTTATTCCGTATGTGTGGTCACTAGTTTACAAGTCATCAACGCTTTATTGGAATCCAGATCATATCCAGCTCTTCCATCCCGAGTCCGAGGAGACTGGATCTTAGTATACCGGTATCAACCTAATCACGACGCGGCTGGAACGCGCCAGTAGGTCTTGTATTGCTAGAGACTGGCGGCAATAAATCGGTTTTGGTGAGGGTCATTGTCAATGGAAACAGGATAATTAGAGCTCTCGCTAAAGTGTAGTGCTCGATTTGTAAGGGTATATTTCGTGGATGCCACGAATTCAATTTGACCTTTCCAATATGGCAGAAACATGTGTTTTTATTGCAAAACGAGAGAGCAATTTGACTTTGAAAGCTGGTTGTTCTCAGCACTTTAGGACCTAGGTATTTTAGAGCGAATGTTAGATGTAAAGTATTCAGTTGATGTAAACCAGCAAACAATGTAAACTTGGCTTTGTAATGAGATTATGGAGCGCTTTCACGCTAATTGATTTAAATTTATCGCTAATTAATTTAGAAGGAAGTTGAGTGTTTACATCTGCCAAGATCCCTTGAGTTGTGTACGGATCAAGTGCGACGTGCTATAACCCAACTTAATTACTTACTAAAAAATGAAAGCGCAAATGTAATCATGATGCGCTTTTGGCCGTGATTATGACTGGTTTACTATTCTCTTTGAAATCATCATGGATAACTAAGTGTCCGACGAAGGACTGACACTCGAAACGTCAGCTACGGGCGGTTAATTTACCGACTTTGTCAACTTCAACTTGATAATCGGCGTAATCATGTAAGTTTTAGTTTTGTGATCGGTTTGGTTTTGGAGTAATTTTTAAATGACAACGAAAATCGAAATTATTCACACAACTAATCAATAAGCAATAACCGAAAGGGAAGAAAACGTGCCTGTCAACATCTGACGCAAAGATGCGTAACCAGGTTGCAAACCAGGTACGTGAAGTAAATCACAACTGTTTAAAAAGGAAGCATTCTCACCTGCAAAGAACTTCTCACACAATTTTTTAACCAGTTTTAAAGCTTAGTAGGCACAAAGTCGCAACACTATACAAAGAATCCTTGCAGGGCATTACAGAAGCGCTCCGATAAGAAACATAAACTGTCTGGGTTATGGGTCACTTTAATGTGGCTAAACCATGTCTGTTCTGTAACCAGCAGAGTTTTAGCGAATCGGAGAAATTAATTAAGCAAGAAAGGAGACAAGGAAGTCGATTCACGCCAAGATTAACGGTAAATCTGCAGAGTTGGCAAGATTAGTGGCAATTCATACAAGCTACATAACAGACAAGCCTCTTTTCATAGACTTGAGTAGAAGCCGCTATTTACATAGGTGGACGGACGTGCTCTCCTGAGGGATTCAGACGGTTCATATTCAAAGGCAGTATCGTGCATAACTGAGGCACATTTTGGAATAACTTTGTGCTTCGGCGAATGTAACTTTTCTATTAATGTAAGAATAGGTTCTTTGAAAATTCTTTTAGAACGGTCTGCCTGGTTAGTGTATATATGCGTACTATTTTGCTTAAAAGTACATGGATTTAGTAACGTTCATTAGTACAAAAATAATCGTAAAAGATACTAAGAGGTAATTTTGTAGCTCAAGTTTTGGCTGAAAAAGGAGTGTAAGATTTCATTTACAGAGGTACATATATCCAACATTGGTGGGCTGGATCCTCATTTATATCAACAGTTTTAAATAAAATGGCGTAATTTGATATGTAGATCGGAAATATTGAAATTATTTAACTTATTGACTACTCCTTACAATAAATTTGGGAATACCTACAGCTAAGGGGAGCCGGCAACCTTTGCCACACTTAAGAGGCTTTGATTAACTGTGGGACAACTTTGGTTTAGTTTTGTTTATATCCACAGGGTGCGTGTAACACCCTTCATTTCGCTCAAGAGGGTGGAATGTAAGAAAGTACGAGCTTCGTACTTTTTCTTATCCGAGAAGAAAAAAGAGGTGTGTGCTGTTGGAAAACAGCATTCAGAAATTGAACAATTATTGTTTTCTTTTAAGTAAGGAATTAACTGCATTTTAGTGTACAACTATTAAAACACACATAAAATTTGTGGAGGGTAACTATAAAAATATTTATATTTACATAATAATGCTTAAAGTATTAGCCAACCCTTCCCACGTAAAGCTACTCTTCATATTTCAAGGGTCACGTATGTTTTCTCGCATGAAGAGATATTTTAAAGTTTCTTTTAAGTCAAATGGTATCTGCGGAATTGAGGGGATTTTATATTAAAAGCCCATGGTCTTTTGTGCTATTTCACCGGCGACTGCGGTCTACCGCGGACAACTCTGTGGCAGATTGCTACTCTATTTCTTTCTTCGAAACCAACGTACGCGTTTTCAAACATTTACTGTCCGTTGTCCACGATGCAACTGCCGACATTGGACAGTTCGGGGAGGGGTCGGGTCATACAGCAGGTTGATGCCTCGAGCTATGTATCGAAACCTTATTTTATACAGACTTCGTAAAGCAATTCCTTTTATCACTGAGGTTATATTAAGTAAAATTCTAATCAACCTGGGCTACCTACTGTATCGGTTGCCTTGAGGTATGAACTGTATGGCATTCCAAGTTTTTAATTCTTCTTTGACGGAACCCACGCCGCTATTTTCCAAGACATCCGAGAGCTAGATAGGGTGCTAATACCGGCGATAAATATCGACAAATCGCATCAAATGCTTGATATATTTAGACCAATGAGGATGGTGCTAAAACAACTACTTTCTGAGACTTGTTTTAATTTACTGTGTAATCCGTGTTAAGGTAAAGTTAATTTACTATGAGTTACTTTCAGTGTTGTACAAGTCTCACGGTATGAAATAGCGTGAATAAAGTGGCATTTTGCCAAACCTAGTTTACTTTGCAGGAGGAGTTTTGTTGCCTACGTTGTTCTGCATCCAGCAAAGATTTCAATTACTTGTTGACCAACAATTTTTTTTTTCTCATGGTTCCTGTATTCCACTTGTCTTTAAAGAGACATTTAAAGATCATTTCTCGCGGCACTTCTATATTAATTTTTCTTTTTCAATTGTTCTCTGCGGCGTATAACACGAAAAGTTCTCCCACGGATTGTGGAAGGTCTAATCTTTTGGAACTGTTTCGCCTAACTTGGCAAAAAGCTTTGAGGCCTACTGGGACATTGGGTCAGATACCTTTTCATTAAGTTACTGTATTGCGGTTTTGCATTTCATAGACGTTTTCCTGAGTGGGTTTGTCTACAAATGAAAGGAATTACGTTTACGCAAGGGGTCATAGTCATCAGATTGGACTGAAACGAAACCTAAGGAAAACTTGAAAACTGCTACATGTTAGGTTTTCCGCCGAATTAAAACTGTGAAGGAGACTGGTCACTTTCATTGTTTGATTGCAAAACACATTCTACAATTTCACGTATTGTAGTTGATTCTAATGAGATATTTTCATGTCGTTATGTCTCTGAAGAGTTCATGTCGAGTATGTCAAATAGTTGCGGTCAAATAACTGGCGCGTTTTAGACTTGGTACGATTTGCATTTGTTTTAAAAAAAAACTTCAGGATTACTGATTTTTTTAAGAGTATTCAAGTGAATGAGAAATATGATTTCCTCTACGCATGATCGTATTACGCTGACGAGCTTTATATTATTAATCCACAGACAACAGTCTGAAACAAAAATAAAAGAAACATTGTCAGTGTGGCTGTGTGATTTGTTCTCCAGCTCTTTTCATCACTGCTCGCTCAATGTTCCCGTAACCAAGTGCATTTGCCAGTGATCAGACTTGCGTATCACGTCAGAATTAGTTACCATGGTAACATCAAAGTGGTAAAGTTAAGTATGTTTGACCTGAGGCTGATACTTTCAAACTCAGCATTCGCTAAAAGTTCCTCAGTAGTTACATCATGCTACTCACATTAACACTATTTTGCATTTTGCAACATTCAATATAAAGTGTTGTCGTTGGTGGGAGCTAACTTTGACCTCTCTGAGACCTCATTTTGTTCGATGGTAAAATGAACAATCCACCGTTTTGCCGACCGTGAGAACAACACGTTGCCAGCAGCCCTTGCATTAGAATACTTGTTTCACTCCGTGAACTTTTTCACGGGTATGGTGTTTTTGAACCATGACCACCCTTAAAAAAAGCACTTCATAGACACTCTCATGCTTAAAAAATATTTCGTATTGAATGAATGAAAATTCAGTGAAACCTCGTTACAATATCAAATGTTTTAAAAAGGAGAGAGAAACGCTTCATTCTTAACCTGCCCGGCAGTACAATCACCTTAAAACACAACTTGATTTTCTTCAACGGATAAAAAGTAAAAAAGAGTTGTTAAAAAACAATTTCGCGATTGTAAAACGAGTTCCTCTGTCCTCTCTCAGTATAAAGCTCAAATAAATTGTACAATGAAACAGAAACTGTTTAAGGTCGGCACTGACGAGGGGACGAGTCCCTGCGACCACTGTCCCTGCAACAAGTTCCCTGAAGAGTTAGTTATACGAGGGAAGGGACTGATCCGCGCAGGGACTGGTTTTCGAGCAGTTCAGACTTAGCGTTCTCAGTAACAAGTCGGAGCGACTTGTCCCAAAAATTCAAACTGGTTTGAATTCGTGGAACTAGTCGCTGGGACCCTTGGTACCTGCGAATCAAAAGTGGCCAATTTTCACACGATGGGACTTGTCCCCGCGACTTGTTGCAGGGACTAGTCCCCTCGTGTGTAGCGACCTTTAAATCGCGTTGAAGTAAACTCATAAAAATGATTTTCAGCTTGTGGCGACGAAAACATGATTCCCGACGAGCTATTTGTGAAACAGCGGAAGACGAAACTCTGCTGACGTTGCTTGTCGCATTTTACCGGAAAGGGGCGGACGACAAACTACACAATAGGAAACAGACGAATATTTAATAAAATGTGTTTAGGTTTCTTCTGGCATTCAAAGGTTTCAACAGTCGATCACACATTGATGAAGTGAACAAGAAAAAGGTGTACGCACTTCAGCTGTAATTTACTCAATCGCAAGCAGCCTGATATTGTATTAGAGAAGTTAATCACGATTTGCTCATCTTGAAGAGCTTGGCCTAAATTTTCAAGGTCTTCGTTTGGAATCCGTGTCAGTCTTCTCTATTCTTTATATCTAAGTAAATCATTATTTTCAAGTTTCCTTGAATTTAAAAGTAGTTTTGTATGGGGCCAAAATACTCAAGCTCCTTTAAAAGCGGTCTGCGATGTCCGAAAGTTCGGGTGACTTTCAGAAATTCTCGAAAGGCTACTCTAATCGTCTGCATTGCAATCGGGAAGTCTTGATGGCACAGCACGGTGAAGGACATTTATTGAGATTACTCGGGTTTAACGCTCATTTAACATCAAAAACGTAGCCTGCGAGCAGGCTCACTTGTTTGGGCAGGCAATCGAGAACCGGCGCGCGAAGCAGCGAGCAGGCTTTCCTCGCCCCATTCTTCTCGCCAGCTCTCGGTTGCGGCTCCCCCATCCAAACAAGTGAGCCTGCTCGCAGGCTAAGGACATCGGACCTAACGTAATTCGTCTGAGCACAGTTCGAATTAATTCAATAAGAAAATAAACATCTATTCAGCCTTTGTTCTGAACGGACAAACACTTTCAAGACGCATCGCATGGAGACAATATTTTTGACATGGACTTAGCGTGTTCTATACATGTCGGAACATGTTTACTGCTGACAGATAGATATATTATAGTCAGTTTATTTTATCAGGGATAGGAAAATTGCGCATTGCCGATGCGTGCGATTCCGCCTCGCTTCAGTCAGGTGTTCTGATCTCCTGATGTGCCTTGGCATCATAGACTAGCACTGCCGCACGAGGAATTAAGGTAAAAAGTGCGTTGTCATGATACCATTTTAAAAAGAGTCGTCTTTTAGAGGATTCTGTTGGAGTGTTATGGTAATCATTGCGAAACAAAAAAGGGTCATGTAAATGAAGGGGAGTAAGACTGAAACAATACCTAACAGGAAACAGAGGGGGCGGTCATACTATTGAGCCTCATAAAAAAGCTTTTACTCTACTTAATAGTTCGTTTATTGACATACCTAGAGAGTAGCTAGGTTGCTTAGGAATAATATCACCTATTATTGGCGCGACCATGCACCATGTACCATGCGCTAAAAATAGACACATGCGCACAATTAGTTACATCGCTTGCCACGGTCGTTCTGCATTTTTGCACCACTGAACTTCCCTTTCTTTTCTAACTTTAAACCTCTTTTGCTGTCCAGTTGTTCTAACGGCGAATTTTAGATATACTTTGCTCTCTTATTTTGTGGCGAAGCGTGCATGTGGCAAGTTTTTTTTCTTTGTTCAAAGCACCAGACTCAGCTGTCCTTAATTTAAATATGAATAACTTCCCTATTGTCTGGGTGGTAAATGAAAGGACTGACATATTAATATGAATATTTCCAAGTCTGAATTTGTTTCGGTTTTCTTACAGAAACTGCTTCGATATTTTCATCTTTTTCAGTCATCTTCATGAGAATTACAGGGTCCAAAAAAATATATTCTGCTTGGCGAGGTGAAACAGGAAAAAAACGTCACATGAAAATAATACAATGCATGCAGTGAAGAGCTGTGATAGTCATGAAATACATAAAATTGAAGCGGCTTTTACGGCAGAGCAAAACAGCCAACAGACACAAGCTGCTTTGTTATGATATAGAAAAAAAGATGCATCAAGTCTTCATATTTTTATCGATATTGCGTGTGTGAACGGGACCAGTTTTTGGGAAAATCTCGGAAGGGAGCCGTTTCGTCTTTAACTAAGTAACATTTCGTTTTCAGGCGCGTGGCTTTTGTGAACGGATTTGTCCATGATGTGGTGACTACAACTGAATACATCCATTGTCTCTTAAATATATTTCCCCAAGACTTTCTAATTCGTTGAAAACACTCATTGCTTTGGCTTGAAAAGTGATTTCAGTGGATTATTTAATACAAAATGTGAAAGCCTTGAAGTGAACTTGATGTCTGGAACCGTAAGCTTAGAGCAATTTTCATAATCAGCACGGTGTATTTGTTCCTAAAATTGCCCATTATGTAATGTCTGGAACAAATTTAAATTACTTTGCTGTAGTTTGATACCAACAATTGCTCACGAACCGCCTACGACTCGCTCCTTTTTACTGCACGATTTTAATGCCTTTGACGTCAGAAATACTGGCGCTTTTACCAAGCTGCATAAACTTGTATTTATTTAGGAAATTCGAGGGGCCAAGATTAGGGGAATGTACGTGCAAGAGAATGTATGCTTTGCTTATTTTCCTACCACCGACCGAGCCATTTAATTATCGCTTTTATACAATAACAATAATATTTCACTTTCTCACACTGTTGCTCTCTGGCTAAATGAATCATTCGGTAAACGAACGATTAGAAGAAATGTGTATAGTCAATATAATTGTGAAGAGTTTCATCAGAAAAATTTAAAAAGCATACAAAGAAACGTACATGGTGATAAAAAGTTTCTTTCAGTCCGGTTTAGATATAATTGGTGCGTTTTTGCCGAACGAGCTACGCGTTCATTTTGCGCTTAAAAGCGGCTAAAAAGCACCAAAGGAATTGCAGCAATAAACGCTTTCAAAATAAAATTTCTCGCTGAGAAGGAAAAAAAACCACGAGTGTAGCCGCTTACTTCAGCTGAAAACAACAGCTGCTCAAGTCTCTTTCTCTTTCAATATCTCGTCATGGATCTAATTTTGTGATGTCTGAAAATTATTCCCCCACAACGCCGCCCATGTCTATAAAAGCCACCTTGAACTTCTCATTTGCATGCAATCCCGACATTTTCAAACGACGATTCACAAAAAAGACAAATTGTTTGAAGTGTCAGTAGAGAGCGCGTGCAAACATCAGTGTTATATTGGTATTTTCGTGCAGGTAGTGGCGTTAACAGACGTATCAATAAGCATAACAACTCTATATTAGCATATCGTTAACCTCTCTCTTCGCCGTTACCTCTGCTCGGCTTTTGTCGTTGTTGTTTTTTTTTTTGGTAAAGAACAAAGATCTTTCTGCATTTTCCATCCGTGCTTAATTAAACGGTTCGTATAATTTTCATGTGTATAGTTTGTAGACGACAACAGGAAACACGTGAAAGTTCTTTTGTACCTTACCATTCGGGAGAGAAGCACAATATCAAACTTAAAGTCTCAGGAGCTTTTTGGTGCGCAACCATTCCGTCCTCGCCGAAAGTAGTTTTCTTGCATGCGCGTCCTGAGGTGCGTCGACGCGTCAGAATACTCTGACCGTACGCGCGTGCCTGAATTAAGTCTTTTACCATAAAAGGGCGCTGCACAGTCAACATGGCTTGATTTATCGGCAGTAATGTACACAAAGTGGTTTCAGGCCGATAACTCCGAATATATAACTTAGCTGTGTCAAAAGACACTAGTTCTAAACATTAATCAGTGAGATAAGCGAGCTGTCTGAACGCTTCAATTAACCCTTTACCGGCTTTTAAGGGATTTATATTGCCTCACAAACGTAGCATTAGAGTAGAAGCAAGCTATTCTTTCAATCGGAACGGATAAATCGACTCGAATGTCTGGCGAGTCGCGTATGACAGATTAGTCTGAAATGACATCCGAGTAATTTCAGGACGAAAATGCACTCACCACCTCCATACCGGATGTTGAGATACTCCAATGATTCAAGCAAACTCAATCACAAAACACGACCCTGATTAAAAATATATATATATAATATATTCATTTTAGGTGTATTTCTTCACTCGCGTAACAACATCATACAACAATAAAGCTGTACAAAGGACTGTTTCTCCTAGGGAGAAAACTACTCTGCTGTACTCTGCTGTCCCTCTCGGACTTGGTCCGTTCATTTGAGTTCCTTAATTTATATTTTGGTCCAGTCAATATTCTATATACAATATACATAATATAATCTATGACGGTAACATACTTATGTTTCTATAACTCTGTGAAAGATGGACACGCCGCACGAACGAATCGCCTCTCTGACCGTCCCTCCCTCTCTCCTCGCTCGCAAACACGCGTGCTACCGCGACACGAAGAGATGCACTTCAATCCAACATGGACAAGAAGTTACAAGGGGCCGACAATACTGCGCGGATGACGTTACACCCCAGCCTTTCTTAAAACTTATTCGAACCGATTCGGGATGATAACACCTTACTCCTGCACTATCCACCGCGCGACAAACTTCAGCAGTGAGATTGTTGTAATCATACACCTTGAGCGAATAGCCGGGAGGAACTTTATGCACAAGAATATTATGTCTAGTTTTTCCGCCAGGACATTTTTCATTGGCATAAGTCAGTGTTGGGCCATTTGCAAATAAGTCGCAACCACTGCGATTATAAATCCATATTCCGTCTTCTTCGCGTGTCAATTGAAGTCCATAACCTATTTGTGCTCGCACTCTCTTTGTCCTGTCGGGGACGTCAGTTCGTCGATTTAGAGCTGCTAAACAGAATCCGCTAGGCTCCGGTAGAGTTTCAAATACATTGATAACATCAGTAGTTCCTTCAAATGAGGGTCCGATTCTTTCACTTTGCTCCCAGTAAGCTATCGAACACCAAGGTCTGGACCAATGTCGATCAGTCGAAAAACAGTAATCTGGCTCTGCAATGGCAGAAAAAATCAGCAACAAGGTATCATGCCTGTCTACAAATGTTGAATTCGATAAATAATTGAGCAATCTGATGGAGTGGGGTTTCGACGAACTCATAACAACTAAGTAAGCCCGATAGCAAAGGCCTCACATACCGGTCGCACGAAATAGTTAAATATCCCACAGGACAAAACACAGCAAAAGGTCAAAGAAATTTTTTACCTAACGTTTGTGAAGCTGGGCGAGTATTTGACGTTCTGCTGTCCAAAGAGCAAGTTGTTGACTGCGTAAGGTTGCTGATAAACCCTGCAAAGTAAAACGAATATCTGTGTGAGAAGCAGACAGATTGAATGTCTGGAAGAGACACAAGCACGAAACTCTGTTAAGAACGAAGTTTCCAATGTACATGCCTGAAGATTCCTCATTTTTGACCTCCATCGTGCTCGGCAGCGTCGTATAAATCGCACTGACTTGCCCTGCCAAGTAAAACACAAGATTAATCACAAAAAGAATGAAACGGCAACGCGAGAAAGAACTGTCTCGTATGCAAATGAGATGCAAAAAATATTATAAAATCTCGAACACAAACATTGTCGCAAGAGCGCTTCGAGCAAGATTTCAAATTTCCTAGAAGAAAACCTACCCGTATTCATCATTGCGCTGTAGTGGTAAGGATTAATACACACTTTCTTGTCGAGGCCATTATGTGTCGAGCAGCAACAACTGCGTTTGAGTTCAGCCGAGCTTCGAACCTGCGGCAACCGAAATACTCGGAACAACACAAGTTGCGGTTCGACCACTACTCGCCTGCCCAGTCTCTCCTGTGTCGGAAAGAATACACAAGTTGTTTCGAGGCCGCCGCGTGATTCCAGCGCCCTTCGCAGAGTCGAGAACTCCTGCTCGTGCAGTCGCTTCAAGATCGAGTGAGTTACTGATTTGAGTTCCGCACTTTCCTCAGGCGAAAAATCCTTGCGGCCAGTGGGAACGAAGTAATTCTCGAGTGCGGACAGTTTGCTTACCAGTCTCAACAACTTGAACATATAAGCTACACATTTGTACTTAGCGATCACATCCAGCCGATCTGAAAGCTGTGCGTGGTCTAAAAAGCGAAGGAAGGATCGAAGTTCCTTGATCACGTCGCAGGCTTGTATGTCTAGACAGCATCTAAGGAGCTGGCAGATTCGCATCAACTTATTCGTCTCACAGCCATTGCACACAACGGTAACTCAGTGCCGACGTACCAGCAGAAGAAAAACAATCTTATTGGCTGGATAGGAGTCACGTGCCTGTCTAGACACTTTGGCGCGTCTATAGTTGTCTGATGTGGTGTTACGCAAATAACAATTTCAATAAGCTCTCTTGCCAAGTGATTGGTCAGGATTATGATGGACGGAAATCAGTCATGATTCCCCGCAAAAGATCGAATTCACAATGAGCTGATTCCACTTTGTTTGTTCGGAAGATGTCTGGTTTCTTTGTGGATTTGGGGTATTTTGTATAAGCCATGTGGTGTGCTGTTAAAAACAGTCCTGTGGGTAGCCCAGATGTTTAGAGTTTATTCAAATTTTCTTTTACTGTTTGTCTTTTTATACCGGCCCAGTATTCGGCAGGTATTTCTTTTTCGCTTCACGTTTAAAATCATCCGCAAAGTAACTTAGAATGCAGTTTAATGACAAATTCTCAGAATGAAACTCACTGTAAGTTGTAATTGACGGCCGGGTTCAATATTGCCGCGAAAGTCACGAAGCGATTGAAACAATAACAAGATTAATGTAAGTTCGTTTATCTTTTATTCCTGCTTGGACCAGCTGAGGTCAGCCTTAAAATCCTAAACCTCGCGAATAATTACCGCACACCGCCACGAATACCACTACTGAAGTGGAACATCAGTTATATTGAATATTTGCCTCAATATATGCACAGTCGTTTTACATGTAAGTCAGCGGTTTCATTTCTAAAAAAAACAACTTTTATCCGCAGTGACGAAAAATATACCTGCCGAGTTCTGGTCTGAACAAGACGCCAAAAGGCGATTCCGTGGGATGCTTGGGCTAGGGAGCGTAGCATTGGGATGAATTGTGAAGTTAAGTGCCACGGTTAATCAGTTAGATCGGCCATAAAAATCACTGAGGAAACGGTGTTGCAGAAACTGTCATTGTGCTTGTAGTTGAAAATAGGCGTAGGACGGCGCAACCTCATTCCCAGGGTCTCTCATCTTACCGCCCCCGGGAGGGTAAGATGAGAGACCCTGGGAACGAGGTTGAGGCCGGCGGACATAATATTGCAACTTGAAGATCGCGAGAACTGCCGGAAAATCTTAAGATATAAATGGTAACGCAACGTTTTACTTATTTGAAGACTAAAATATTCTCAAATATTGTGAAGGGGTGTATTGCCGTCAATGAACGTATGGAATCTGCCAAAACATTAACAGGCTAAAATACTGATGGTCTGTTATATAATTAGAAGCTCTTTTGTATGAGAAAAGAACTTAAGTAGGCTTACTTGTGTGAGAGAAAAACGCAACACAGGGTAAATAACACAACTGGCTATTCCCATTGATAATGTTCCTTGTTTATTCAAGATAACGAAAGGATTGAATTTTCCATCCATCAGAAGCATGAGGAATTCTTCTTCACGACCTCCGGATTAGATCTACCATTATTCTGCCGACTGAGCTACGAGGTCGGACAGAGAAAGTCGGGGTCGATTTTCTCTGTCCGAGGTCGTGGGTTCGATTCCCACCGAGGTCAAAAGATTTTTTCTTTACCTCGTGTGGTTCCCTGATTCCCTTTGCTAGGGCTAACGCCCAGTGGGTTATTCATGGGTTAAATTAGCACTAAAATTTACACTTCAGAGTTAATTCTCTGTTACATCATTTAAGTTTAACATGCTTCCGTTGCGTGTTTACTCCAGTGGTTCTCGATTCTATGAGGTTTCTTGGCCGATTTATGGCAATTTGGGTGTTTTTTTAGATTCACTGCTTATCGCACAGTACAAAGCAGTGAAGCTAAAAACCACCTAAATTGCCATAAATCGGCCGCCAATTAAGAAACCTCACGAGAACCAACACACACCAAGCAAGGTAGTTTTATCTTGGTACCTTTTAAGGTGATTCCTCAGTATTGCATTGCGCATCCCTACTGCGCACGAGTTTGCGCCATTATCGCGCGCGCAAATGAGCGCGTGCACGTGCAAAACGTAAGAGATTTCCCACAAGCAAGACTCGACAGCGAAATAAAAGCTCGTTTGCTCTTAAACGAGCATGGTGACCTATATTTTTTATTACATAATAATAGTGCCCATGTTATCCTCTTAAATCTGAAAGAAAATTAAAAAAAATTATCGGAAGGAAAAGAAGATAATGCTGAAAGCGTACACAAAACCGTTGCTCTAGGATGTAAATTATGACTTCGAAAATAACGACCCGAAGAACCCATTTCGTCCACCTCGTTTCAAATGGTGCGATTTTTCCACAAATTTTATATGATATTGTTCCATATGTTGTAGACTTTCTCCCTGCCAAGTTGTCTGTCAAGTATTACTTCGATAAACTGTACTTTCAGCTACCGCAAAATGTAACGTGGACCGATGAATAACGCGCGTGATTAGCGTGAGAACAGGCATAAATAGGACAAGATTTGCCCATCATATCTTTTTTGCGAGGATGGGGACCTATCTTTTTTATTTTAATTTTCGAAACAATGCTTGAAAGGGAACATTCAGAGAAAGTTTTAAAAAATTCATCGGTATTTTTATTTCTGAGGAATCACCTTAAGATTAAGAATACAACCCGTACAAGCGGTTTTTATTCCATAGAAATTACAAATCCTTCTATTTGAACTATTGCGTAATCTGTGTACAGCTGTATGACCCGGCATGCTGCTTAGACAATGTGAGGATTGAGGAGTCACGCGGGAAGAAAGGAAAAAGAACAATAAAAAAACAATGCCTAAGTACGCTGTTTGCTGCGGTTCATGATGCTGCATAAACTCGCGATCTTTACGTGCAGCAGCACGCTCGCACAACCACCGGCTTAACTCACACGAGACCATCCTCTTTGGATAAGACCCTAGCTTGCATGTTTACACACTCGAATGTGTTTTTTTTTCTATTGAAGTGATAACAATTTTACCACCGTTTAATATTTTTGGCGCGAGCGAGCCTGGTCCGGTTATCCTGTCGCTCATCTAGGACTTACAATTACTTTATTTTGGCTCCAAAGGACCCGGGAATTTTGTAATGTATTTTGTATCTCCTCGAGGTAAAGCGCTTAAAATTTTTACCGTCGAACGAGTTCTGGACTTAACAAGAATAGCGTCCGGGATATTAATTAAGAGATACTGATGATTGGCAATGATCACTAACTTTTGTCCCTGCAGGAAGTGGCCACGTAAAAAAAGACAAATTTTCTCGTGCCCGCCCGCTTCACTTTATGGGGCAGCTTCTCTTTTTTTGAATAGTATAAAGGGAGAAAGAGACTCATCTTAGAGTTTTTTTTTTTTCGAACAAAACAGCCCTAAAAATTCACGCGCTCTGATATTGGTTAAAAATCGTGTTTCTATCTAACAGTTAAGATCCGGATACACGGTGCAACATTGCGGGCAATATTGCGCACAACATCCGTCACTCGACGTGGCTACACGGTCGCAACATTTCGTGCAACATTACGCACAATACTTGATCAGCGGTTACCAAGCTGTCGTGCAGTGATGTTTACATGACGCAATCCAAAATGGCGTCGCTTAGCAAAAAAAGGTTCAGTTAATTGTACCTTCGTAAAACCAAATATAAATATATACACAGAAAGGAAACGACCTTTTGCTGCCTTTCCGCACGCTACGGCTACTCCCTGCGGCCACGGGAGTAATATAAAAGCTGATAAAAGAAGTGAATGAAAATATCCAGAACGAAACGTTTGGATACTGAACCACAGGTAAGGCTTAGGAAAAAAGATTACTTACCTCTGTAATAGTCAATTAATGAACTTTCCTCCTCTGCAGTCCAAACCATCTTTTTACGTGAAACACACCACGGGCGAAAATTAGGTCAGCAGTTAAATTTGAATGTGAGATTTGATTGGCTGAACACTGAGATTTGCGTCACACTATTGCACGAAATGCTGCAGATGGTGGATACACGAAGAAATTTGTTGCGCGCAATGTTGCAGAAGTAGGACGAGATTCTACTGCTGCAATATTGCGCGCAATATTGCGCGCAACAAATTTTGGGGTGGATACACGTTGCAATTCAGCCGTTGCGCTCAATATTTCCCTCAATATTGCACCGTGTATCCGGACCTTTAGATTATTCGCTCTCGATTTCTATGCGGTGATAGTTGATGAGGCCGAAGGCCCAATCAACTATCGTGAGCAAATAATCTAATTGTTTAAGTAGAATTCTCATTAAAATTTTCTTCAAATAACAATTCCAATTTTTTCTGGTCTCACGCTCAGGCCCTTTTTCCTGGCTTAGGAAAAGGCCCTGGGAACGAGATAGCTTCACACTTTGGAGCGCCGACTGAAATTGTCAATTTGGCATTGTGTAAGTGTACGCAAGCTTATCAGTTTCTTTTAAAGATTTCGAGCTTTTTTTATTCAAGAAACTTTAAACTCCCTCATTTTAGTCTTCTCATGAATTTTATTATCCATTTTTTTCTAAACGTTCTTTTAAAACTTCAAAGAAACATGGAAACGTTGTCGAACACATCATAGAGTAAAAATACTGAAACTGCAGTCAGGGATGGACGTCAGAGTTAAAACATGTGCTTGACACTGACTTTTTTAACGTTTGAAACGACGTTATTAATAAACTTGAAAGACATTTCGACCGACAACTTCGGCCTTCATCGGCTTTTTAAAAAGAAAGCCGTCACTCAGTTGGCTTTTAAAAAACCGATGAAAAAAAACGTCTTTGAAGTTTATTAACGTCGTTCAGTCAAACGTTAAAAAAGTCAGTTTTAAGCATATGTTTTAACTCTGACATCATAGAGTGTTTCTGTCGAGGAATTATCGGCTGATAATTGCCCCGCGGAAATTTGCTGTTCTTTACAAAACAAATATTTGCTTCGACGGCAAATATGCTATAGTTTTAAGAACATCAAATTTCCAAGGGGCAACTATCAGACCGATAGATCCGAGATAAGCACTCTGTTGTCTTAAGGCGGGGGTAGACGTGAAGGTTGTTTTGACGTCGCTTAACACGGCCTTTCTGCCAATATCTCGGTCACGTTTTAAGCAACGCCAAATCTGTATGCTTATAATCATAACCTTTGTTTGGCGGTTTTGTGTAAATTTTTGGGTGATTTTTTGGGCATTTTTGGATATTTTTTCTCAAAGGATAGGTTAAATTGAGGAAAATATCATATGTTGAAGATTTGATGGATTTGGAAACTTGATATTTGAAGTGAAGAATTTAGTAGATGGACACCAAACCTGGGGCTCTCTCTTTTTTCGGGAGGAGTAGAGAGGGGGTGGGGGGGGGGTGGGGTGGGGTTAGTCAACTATGTGGTAGTGTTTCCAACCCATTTTAATCTTAACAATTTCTTTTGAATATTACTTCGAATTTCACTCCTGTTCAGGTGTATCCCCCCTCCCCCACCCGAATATAAAGTTTGAAAAAGCAAACAAACAAACCCCCTTAATTATATATTTTGCGTTTTCATTAGTGACGAAACCAGAGGGAGTAATTAATCTACTGTGTAGTTTGCTGGTGTAAATGTCGTAGCGCATATACAAGAAGGTGTAATTGACTTTTCTTAACAGAGTTTTGTTTACAATTGAGGAGGTGGGAAAAAGTCCGAAAACGTTTCTTTAAAGTGCCCCTGTGATAAAAAAAATCACTTTCTTTTTTTCTTGAGATTCTGAAAGTGTGTCTGCTCAACACTTGACTGGCAAAATTCTGACCTTTTATTTTTATCCAAAGGCCGTTTACTTTGAGTGTAAGTTTTGGATTTCACCATCCGCCATCACTCACGTTCAAACCTGTCCGATTTGACCTCAGAGGGTTGGATCCGGAAAAAGTGACGTCAAAGGCTCACGAGCTTAAAATTTCAGCGTGTGAACGCAGCTTATTATGTATGAAAAATGCGAGTTTAAAAGTGTGAAAGCCCAAAACTCCCGTGCTGCATATTAATTATGCAGCGTACACACGCATCGCATTCTTAAACTAGTGAGCCTTTGACGTCATTTTCTCCTTGATCCAGCTCTCTCAAGAACTTAAATTTAGTAATGGCGGATCATTAAATAGAAAAGTTCCAGTTAAAATAAACAGGTGCCTTTTTTAAATTCAAGGATTAAAACTTGGGTCACTTAGTGTTTAATTAACATAGTTTTGAAATCCAAAGGAAAAAATAATTTATTTTTTGTCACAGGGGCACTTTAACAGACGGACGTTGGTTAGTGTGATTTACGTTATTGAACCAATGAATGACTCTTCGCTGGAAATCTTTTGAAAATTGACAGTTAATAAATGTATGTTCGATGGAGTCTTCCTTTCCACAATATAAACAATCACTATCTTATTTAATTCCAAAGCGGCATAATTCTTTCTTGGTAACTATAATTATATGTAAGAATTTGTAGTGGAATTTAGTTTCTCTGCAAATCTGTTTCGCCAATTTGAAGATGTGTCGTGATTCGGTGGAATTTAAATTCATAATATTGCTCCATTTTTTGGGCCGGTAGGAAACGAATTGTTTGTCTTTTCGTTTAGTAGCCAGCAGAAATCTTTTGCATTTGTTTTCTGTATATCAATTTCAATATTTTCAGCTAATTTAATCTTAGTATTATGATTTCCTAGATAATTTTCCTTAAGAGGTTTGTCTTGAGTACGTGCCTTAATCATTAATGCTTTCAGAATAGCACTTATTACTTGATAAAAATGTAGGTAATTAGTTCTAAGGTCATATTTCCTTTGAAACTCTTGAAAGGAAAGAAATTTTCCATGATTTTCATTAAGTGAGTCTTTGATTAAAAAGGATTATTTCCTGTCCCTGTTCATAGTTGTACTGAGATTAAATTCAGAGAAAAAAGATAGAATATCCTTATAAAAGGCTGGAAATTTAGGATCTAGATATTTTGTGCCATAATTACACCGCCTGAGCAGAAAATTTTATCCTCCAAGTTTCTTTTAAAACAATAATCTGGTATTGATTTCCAATTTAAGCTGTCGGGATTTAAAAGTCTCGGGATCCAGGCATGCAAGTCTTCGTGCCTTTGTCATTATATCGACATCAGTCATGCGAATTCCGCCTTTATCATAGTCTTGATAAATGTTTTCTCTCTTAATTTTGTCTTGTTTGTTGTTCGAAAGGAAACCGAGTAACTTATTTTTGATGGTGTATATGATTTCATTCGGGACATTGACATTAGACACTGTATACACTATTTGCGATAGCCCGAGCGATTTAATGACCAAAACTTTTCCAAACAGGGTCAGATCCATAAATCCAGTTTTGTCAGTAATTTCTGAATTTTTAAATCAAAATTAAGGTGCATCTTCTTATTTTCATCATAGGAGAAGTATACCCCTAAAATTTTAACAGGTTGGTTTAGCCATTCTAATTGTAATGGCTTGGTTTTGTTCGTTGACACTTTCCTAGCCAAATCGCCTTAGTCTTTTTCATGTTTAGTTTTAGACCAGAGATGGCTCCAAATCTACTGACCGTGTTAAGAGCGTGTTCTACAGAAGTAGCATCTGCACAGAATAGGTTAATATGGTCAGCAAAATGGCTTATTTTAATGTCATTTCCAAATAAATTAGTCCCTTTGATTTCTACTGTCTGACGATGTCTGTTTGATAGTATTTCGGCCCCAAGTATGAAAAGATACTGAGAAAGCGGACAGCCTTGCCGGACTCCCCTTGTTGGTTTAAACCAGTTGGTGGCAAAACCATTATTCATTACTGCACTTTCAATATTAGCACAAAAGATTCTAACCCACTTCTTAACATCCTCACCGAAATTGAAAAGCTCTAATATCTTATTTACGAATTGCCATTCCAAAGTATCAAAAGCTTTCTTGAAATCCAATGACACCAGAATTCCCCCTTTTTTCTCCACCATGGTGAACTCTATTACATATCCATTACATTACGTATATCAATCGTATATTCTCCCCAATATAACGACCTTTCATAAATCCAGTCTGATCGGAGTGCACTAATTTTGGAAGTACATTTTCTATTCTTTTAGCCAATGTTTTAGATGCTATCTTATAGTCTATGTTGAGTAAAGTTATAGGCCTCCAGTTCTGTAGGTCTAATAAATCGGAATCTTCCTTGGGTATCAGAGTAGTAACGCCTCTTCGCTGTGAAATGGAGAGTTCTCCAACTTCAAAGGCTTGGTTTAGACTATTTTTAAGATCAGTTCCTACTAGGTCGAAGAAGTGTTTATAGAACCCAGCGGTAAATCCATTTTCGCCTGGAGATTTATTGTCTTGGAATGTTTCTAACACCTTCTTACATTCTTCCAAAGTAAAGAGCGCCTCCAGTTCATTCTTTTCTTCGTTGTCAAGCTTTGGAATTTCAATATCCTTAATGAATTCGTCAAAATCCACTTGGGACACCGCTATTTTGGATCCGTATAAATCTTCGTAATATTTCTCTATTGTTTCTAAAATTTTATCTTCTTCCTTTACTGTTTCGTTATCGTCTGTTTGGAGTTCGGTGATTGTTTTCCTTTTATAGTTTGGTTTTTCGAAATTGAAGAAATATTTGGTCGGTCGCTCTCCTTTCTTCATCCATCGGCATTTAGATCGAAAGATGGCCGAATGTCCTTTTTCCTCGTATATAGCATTTCTATTTTAAGGCTCTCGTATTCATTTAAAATATCATCTATATTTGATAAATTATCACTGTTACATATTTTATAATCAAGCTCTTCCAACCGATTAGAAATTTCAGTTTCCCGCTTATAAGCAGTTCTAGCTTTTCTTTTCGCAAAAGACAAGGTGTGCATGGTGGGGAATTTCCATTTTAATTAATTCCCATACTAATCGTTTGTCGTTCAAAGATTCGTATTTCTCACGTACACTGTATTTGGGGAATTAATTCACAGATTTCACCTGTGTAATTTTCGTCCTTCAATAGGGTGTTATTAAACTTCCAAAATCCTGGTCCTCTTGGGGAGTTGTTTGGCCAGGATGAACAAAGATGAACTGTTTTATGATCCGGAGCTATTGGAGACTTAATTCCGGTGCTTTTGGCGAATTTCGAAAGATTCTTTGCGATTAAAATAAAATCTTTTTTTGTTAATGTGCAGTTCCAATCGCCTCCAACAATGAGGTTGGTCAATTCAGATTTGTCAATGATACAATTATTCAGTTCTTGGATAAATTCTAATTGCTCCGATGGATTATTTGGTGCATAGACATTGCAGAATAAAACTTTCTGCCCATTTATACTGACTGTAATGAGAACAATTCTTCCTGAGTTACTACTAGAAGAGTATTGTGCATTATAGGTTATTGAAGGGTCTGTTAGTATGAAAGTGCCTTTGCTGTGTCGAGACCCATGGGAGAAATACATTTTACCATCCCATTCGTTTTGCCAGACTGTTTCATCTTTTGGTTCTGAATAAGTTTCCTGAAGGAAGTAAATGCTTGCCTTTTGATCTTTTAAATATGAAAAGATGCTCCTTCTTTTCGCTTGATCCCGTATTCCCCTTACGTTGAGTGAGATCACTTTGCACATTAGGTTATTTTGCATTGGAATGTTATTGTGTAATCTGGAAAAGCAGACACCCACAAACGCGCTAATTCCCCTAAATAAACAGAAGAAAAATTAAAGGTATTAAGCTTCTCGCTACGCTTTCTTAGACCACCTTGAGACTTCCCTCATTTACTTTATAGCTCCAGTACTGGTGGCAATCTAACAGCAATTCATCTTAACCTAGAGCTTTAAAAAATCATCTTCTGTGTTAATTCGGGTCTGCCTACACTCAGGGGAAGTCTTGACAAAGATCTTTCCGTCTACAGTTCACACTCCTTTAAGTAATCCGGTTTCTTTCCTTTCGTTGGCAATTCGCACCAGGTTTCGTCTGTATGTTGTTAAATTCTCGTTGATAAACATGCGGTTCGATGAAGCCCTTGCCGCAGCAGATGCGCTCGGAAAGAGTTGCGAGAAACTGAAATTCTTTAGTTGAACTCGTTGCTTGTAGAGTGCCCACTTAACTGTATGGCTAACGAATCTTGCTATAATGGGCCTTGTCTTTTTCCTCTTGATTCTATGACAGATGTCGATATCTTCTCGCTTAACGTTGACGTTCAGGATTTCTGCGACTTTCAAAACCGCATCTTCGTCGTTGCAGACATTTTCAGGAATACCCTCAATCCCAAGGGAGATTTTTTTGTGCACTGTTCGAGTGTGTCCATATTTTCGTAAAGCTCGTAGATTTCATCTTCCTGCTTAGTCGCTTACAATTCCAATTTGAGTTTGTCATTGTACTTGAGCGCTGCTTTTAGTGAATCTTTGGCAGTTCTTAGCTCAGATTCCCGTAGCTTAAACGAGGCTTTTAGCTCCGCAACTTCATTACAAAGTTTGTTCATTGATTTCAGAGGATCTTTTAGTGTTGCATGGATATCCGAAAGGTCGGGTTGGTCGTCTTCACGCTCCACTGCTTCTGAAGGCTCGAAGTCTGCGGACGCCATGTTGACACGTTTAGGATCTGCAGTTTCGTCATCGGCGGACCCTCTTTCTCCTCGCTTGTTTTTACCACTTGTCTTAAAGGGCATATCTTTTACACTACTCTCATGCTGTTGCTGGACTTCTTCGTCTGGTTCTGAAGAGTTTTGAGGGAAGACGCCTTCCTTCACAAGAAAACGTGACCGTCATCGGCCAGCCCGCGCATGCTCTCTGTTATTAGTTCATGACTCCTCAATTGGCTCTTCAGAGTCACTATCTGACAAGACGTCTTCGCTTAAAATCGAGTTCAAAATGTATTTTGATTGATCTTGATACTCCTCTTTCTCCCCGAGACATCCGTAGACTTGTCTTGGAAGGTTTAAATGACTGGAAACAACGGAAGCCAAAGCGCAGTGCGAGTTTGCAGAATTGTGAAAATCGCGGTAAACAAAGCAAGATGCTTATCGAAAAATTCGTGTTAGCTGTAATGCCTGTAAACTAACTTTTTGTCCACGTGCATTGTTAATTTCCTATAATAAGGTATAGCTCAAAATTCTATGCTCTCGTTGCTAAAACTCAGGGTAAAGGTCCTAGGACCGAGGTGGGGAGGACTAAGGAGGTACTAGGCCACTTGCGGCTTATACAGGAATCCATCTGACTTCTCATTGGACGAGTGAACAATGGACTCTTCTAGTACCTCGTTCGAAATACCGCTGGGACATCTGTAAACGGTGGCCTGCTTCCAGTATTAACTTCTGTTGATTTTCTGGTTATTTATTTGTATATATTCTGGCTTTTAATAAGTAGATAGGCAGGTCCACATCAGGACTTCAGTCTTGCGTATTCTGTAACCTGCGTTATCAAATAAACTATGTATGTATATGTAGTATATAGTATAGATCGCCGATCTTCGTACAAAATAAGAACTTTTTTCTTTGTTCATCGTAGCTTAATAGGAAATAGCACATAAACTGCATTAATAAATTTTATGGCTGTATTGATCTAAGGGTGAATTCCGAAGTGCTCATCGCATCCCCCTGAAGTCCTTTTTTCCCTACGAAGATCATCGGATCAACCATTCCCAAATGTCAAAAGTTGTGTTAGAAAAACAAAACGAAGATTGCACGACAGAAAAACTGAACATTTTAAAGGGATCACAAGTACCTGTCATGCATCTGCTATCGCAGACCACGTTGCGTCAACTGGTAACAACTTAAACGGGGACCACTTTGAGATATTAGACATATTAGCAAAAGGTCGGTCTGATACTCACTTCAAGATAGAGGAGATTCTACTAAATCAGGGACTCAAACCTACCCTAAATGATAATGTCAGTGGAGAAAAGCTCTATCTGTATAAGTTTGCATCATATATAAACAAATTTTTCTCAGGTTTGGCATTGTTATTCGTGCTATGTCATTTCTTAGCAGTCTCTCTTATTTCATTTATGCAACGATCTATTCCTTTTTATCCCAACATGATTTTAAACTTAAGTTTTAGCATTTTCACACATCCGGCGATGGACGCGTCTTCGATACTGTCAACACTCTAGAGACATTTAATGCGTATCAGTACAGAACTTATAAGTGAGATTTCTGCTCCTACAATTTCCACATCTTTCGATTTTCATCTTTTCGATTTTCTGGTAAAGGGGAGGTAGATGTGTATGCTATGTGTATGTGATATGCTTTTTTGTCACGATCCCTTGTCGCACCTCGCCATCGATGCGTCATCAGGTGCGTCACCTGATGTGTCAACTGATGCGTCATGATGCATGAAGTTGATGCATACAAGGACAGATTTTAAGTTACACACCACAATTTGACACTACTTTAAGAAATAAAGGTTATAATGTAAGACTCAGAATGCGCAAAAAGATCAATGACTACGTAAAATATGTCATTATGAGCACAGCATTACTATCTTTTAGATACCCTAGTTTAGTAAATTCTCAGCTCTGACTATTGCATTTCTAGCTTTTTGATTGGCTAAAAAGCTCCGACTATGATGAGCCAATAGTCGGAGTTTTACGTCATATGGAAAATAGTGCGCCGTTTAAAATTTTTCGCTTTGTAAAATTGTGGAAATAAAAATTGGCGGCAAAACCCGGTTTGAGAATTTACTAAAACAATTATTCCATTCGCCCTTGTTGGATATGAAGTGATTACGCGCTCGTTGGTTATTTTATCACTTCATATCCAATGCGGGCTCATAGAATAATTGTTATATAGAGAATTGTTATACGAATGAAATAAAGCTAACCGCAAGCAAACCGATAAAATAACCTACGTAACAGTGCTAACTGCTCTTGTTCAGTACATAATTTGGGGTGACCGCTGCGGAAAACTTCAGATGGGGGGTCACAGAGTCTATGCCAAGTGATTGTGTTCAGTGAAGATGGAACCATTATAAAGAAGCACCGCCAAGCAAAAGTGCAGAAGACCAGTGAAACAGAACAGAAGAAAAGGGGGAAGTACGATAGCAATAAAAAGAAAAAACATTTAATCCATCGCGGAAAAAAGGTTTTTCATGGCTACAGTATCATGTTTTGAACAGCGAAAATACAAGATTTAAGACCCGTGAACACTTGTTAAAAACATTTTGAAATGATCTTGCCAAATTTTCCTCTAGATGAGTGTGAAATTTAAGGAAAGTACACAGTGGTATAATTTTGTTTACGTAGCAACGGCCATAGCAACGGCTGTTTACCATAAGAACATTACCAAAAATATGGATTAGTTTTAACCAGGAGCCATAATCAGGGACGGAGACCGTAAGTCTTGGGATCCGCGCGGACCCATGATATGGGACAATTTTTCTATTTTTAGAACAAATTGCGCCATCATGACGTCAAATTTCCGCGCTGATCCACGCACGTGTCTTGGGCTCTCGCGTGGATGTTGTCACGTTGCGTAATTAAATGGTGAGAGTTGCGAGTTTCTCTTGCCGATTTTTCACAGCTATGTCAGGGAATAAGGCAGAGAAGAAGAACCAGGGCTCTTTTATGTACTTTTATACTTTGATTTAATGGAAAAGGTGTGTTTTTAGGGGTCGAGAATTTCTTTAATTTTGCGCTGTGAATGAACAAAATCCGCTCACCGGCTGTTTTATACGCGTAAACTTTTGTGTTTGTTCTGTAGAGAAAAGTTCTGTGAGAAAACTGTTTACTCCGGTATCGAGTTAATTTGTGGTTTGCCAAACAATGCTTTATCATAACCAAAACCAGTTTTTGATAGTTTCTTGTTGTTTCTGCTCGTTTGGCTGCTTTGCGAAAGTTTTTGAAAGTCTGACGCGTACGGGTAGCTCATTTGCATAGTGCACCGCGTGCACTTTCAAGTCCGACTCGGTGATTTCAGATTGTCAACAAATCGTGACAAAGATTTGTTTCGTTGTCTTTTGTGCTGAGATGCTACAACAATTTTCACCAACGTTCGCCAAAAAGCTACTAACATCATTTGTGTTTCTTTCACATAGTGAAACTTTACACTGCGAAAATAAAATAGACAAGGAGTTTTGTCTCAATAGAAAAAATCGAAATCTTTATTCCAGTTGATTAAGAACGTTTCGTAACTTTTCTAATTATTTTTGCTGTATTCATATATTTTCAGCTAAGCTTTTAACATGTTCTAAAACATTAGTCAACCTTAAACATATTCAAAAACTAGAGATGTTATATGAGTTCGATGTACGTTTTCACACCAAAGTGCGAAGTCCAATTTCTCATGTTTTCCTAGCTGTGCAAAACACGCATCAGCGAGCGCTCTTATTCATCGACAACAGACAATTTATTGGATTTTGTACACAAACAAAACTAAGCAGCATCTACAGAGATAAACCTATCGTCACTTATTGGGCCTAAACGCTTCTATATCCAAACATATCCAACTAGTTTTTTTCCCGTGTTATGGAAAAGCTGTTAATCTTCTTCATAGGTGAAATTCAAGAAGCAGCCGAACTCAACTTGGTCAGCAATATAAAGCAGGACATACCTAAATTCGGCACTGTGTTCACTCAAACTGTAGCAACTTAAGACGAAAATACTCAAGCAATCTTCCAACAGCCATAAAGGCTTTCGGACGCCATTTCCCCTGCGCGATATCCGCGAAAATCCTTGCAGCAATGTACGCGCGTGTGCCGCAGGCGATGGCGCAATTTGTTCTAAAAATAGAAAAATTGTCCCATATCATGGAGCCAACCCCAATACTAGAAATAGCGTGCGCTTACGGTCTCCGTCCCTGATTATGGCTCCTGTTTTAACATATTGAAACAAAAATTTGTAGTAAAGCTTTGAAGACATGCACAACTCGATTGATATAATTAGTTGTTAAAGGCTTTGCCTCGAAAAGGAATAGCCATTGCACCCCCTCCCTCGAGATCCAATCTGACTGCCCTCCCGCTATTCGTGGCTTGTTAAATGCTCAATTCTTCTTGTAAGAAACTTAAAGTGCATTTTTCTCAAATGTCTATTTTTGTACCGACTGACTTCACGCCAACATTTCTACTTTGCAGGGTATTTAAGAAACTTGGGCTAATCAAAGACCAATAGAGTTGTAATGATATAAACCAACAAAATGTAATATTTTAACGTCTATCACGTGATAGAAAATGATTTGTCCAATGGGTGTGGCATAAAATGAGGTTATTTCCAAAGAAAGCCTGTAAAAAGCACTGGAAACAAGAGTTAACTGTCAAAACTTAGGTTCATATCAGAGAACAAAACAGAAACTTAAATGATATGCTTGTTTAACAGTCAAATCTCGTTTTGTAAAAGAGCAGGAAGTGTTGGCGTCAATGCTAAAAATACTAATTCAAAAGGCTGTGGCTGGTCAACAGCGCGCGCTAGTTCTGTGTCTCCATCGAGGTATACAAACAGGATTTTTAACCAATCAGCGCGCGTGCTTTCATAGGACTGTTTTCTAACTGAAGATATGAATTTTATGTTACTATCTCACTCGCTTACTGCACTCTGACTTGTGAGATATTGCTCTTCCCACTGGCATATAAAATTCATATCTCTCGCCTCCGTGTAATATCCTCTACTTAAAAGTTTTTTAATTAAAAAAAAATCAATTTTGCTGAAGCCTGTTTGAGTTTTGATTTTTAATTTATGACTTGTGATATTAAATTTTATCTGATTTCTTGTCCCAAAATCGAATATTCTGCATTTCTAAAACAGAAACCAGGACATCCTTCAAGACTTCGACTGGTTGTTTAAGAGTTACAGTGTTTTGATTTGAGAAATAAAGCGGATAGGCTGCAAAACGCACTGAGTAACAATAGGCAAAGATGCAACTGCTTTTCATGATAAGGCAACCAGGCAACGCGAACCCACGCTATCGGCAGTGGGTGGTTTAATATCAGCCCCAAGTGTTTTTAGTGCGTTGGTTGTGTGTAACGTGTATTAAATTTTATGACAGTTTTAATCAAATTTGCTTTGAGACTCATTTCGGTAACCTACAATTATATAGCCACCCACCTAACAGTTCCTCCCCCTGGGTACGGCCTTAGGGGTTGTTATGTTTCAGAACATGGGCACCGGAGCCCATGAGATCTTGACGACATGGTACGATGGCTAAATTTAGCCCACAGAAACAGTTCCTTCTTTTGTGGAAGCGAGTAAAACTACCGGTAAATTTAGAGGAAGAAAGAATAAAAGACTGTTGTCGACTGTTCCAAAATACTTTCAGGAGTCCTCTCTGAATGGCTTCGAGCCGGCGCGTTCTACCAAGCTCTACGACACACAGGAACTCTGGGAATATATCGACCGCAGCTTTGTGTCACTGTCAATAGCATGCTGACGTCAACATAAGGAGAATAGGGATTGGCTGGTGCTGGGTGTCCCTCCCATGGAAAGGTGATGAGAATACCTCACCTGTCAGTCAAGGGAAATGGACTCGATCCTATGCAAGGAAGAAGGTAGAGGAGTTTTAGAGCGTAAAAGCGTTTTGCGCTTAGATGTAAACGTGGTATATAGTGGCTTGCAGCGAAGAAAACGGGTTCTGGAATAACCAAAGTGTAGTTGTAAAATGACTTCGCTTCTACCCTTCACGCCGCCCATAGTTAAAAGGCTGTTGGGCTGGAAAAGAAGTACGGACGACGATGATAAATGGGCCGAGAAAGCCGTGAAGAGTTTAGTGAAGAAATTGAAGAAAACTGGAGGCCTTGAGGAGCTGGAAAAAGCGATTACCAACCCAAGTATTCCTACAAAGTGTGTCACAATACCTCGCAGTTTAGATGGCCGGTTGCAAGTGTCGCATCGTAAAGGCTTACCACATGTGATTTACTGTCGGCTATGGCGTTGGCCCGACTTGCAAAGCCATCATGAATTACGGCCTATCGAATCCTGTGAATATGCCTTTAGCTTGAAGAAGGATGAAGTTTGCGTGAATCCTTTTCACTACCAGCGAGTGGAAACCCCAGGTAAATTTGTTTTGGGTAATTATTCTCTACGCAAAGTATGCATCGTGGAGGTCGTAGAGGTTTTTCGCTTTGTGTTCGCTCCGCGTCGCAATTAGTCTATCGGGGTTTGTTTTGATCCAAGCGCGCGTGTAACATTACTTTGTACACTAGTCGTGTGTCTCAGCGTTCGTTCTAGATGTCAGGATGTCTGAATATTTTATTTAGGTCAGAATTCTAGTCTGCCTTTATCGAACCAGCAGGGATAACGAGCAAACACACAACATTACATCCTTGTAATGCCTAAGTTGTGAAGAGGATACGTATGTTCGTAGCTCTTGATTAAGCTCTCGAGCATGTGTTCGATAATTGCCAGATTGTAAGCAAGGTAATGTGCATTTTTCTAACTTGAGAAATGCAATCCGAGTGGAATGAAAGGTCCAAGAGAAGTCTCCAGTACAAAGAGAACTTAATGCTCGTACGTTCAAGAGTTTGTTAGCCACCGTAGAGTGAATTAATCGGCCGTTGTGTTTTAGCGTTGGACATGTCTGAAAACCTGCAAGTTCATATCAAGAGAAGAAAGTGAGTTCTGGAATAGTTTTTGGTTGATTCACAGTATCAGCTGTTTTGATGTCCAATATTAAATTGTTGCTTCATAGATCGAGTCTTTGATCCGATCTGATCGGTTAATTTCCATTTTAAAAACAGATGCCTTGATTTTCCAAGGCCTTAGAGGGTAAATTTGTGCAACTAACCGTGACGGAAAGCCAGTTAGGGTTTTCATTAACTTGCTGCTGGAGACAAGTGATCGGTGTTTTTTTTCGTCCGTTTTCAAAACATTTGTCATTCGTTTAGGAGTGCTACAACATTGTGTTCAGTCGATCCAGTTTTGTGCGTCGTGTGGATATGGTAAAAGCAATTTATCAATGCTGTCGCGGTTCAGATTTTCCATTATTTCCAGCACGTAGGTAGAATTCTAGTCTCTATTTCTCTAGAAACAAAGCTTGTCTTCCTGGAGCCTCGTTTAAATACATAATTTTGGGGAGCTTAACTACACGATTTAGTAGATTTTGTTTGAAAAACGCTTCTGTTATGTTAGCGTAGACAATTCGAACATCACGCTAAGCGAACTTTCAAGTACTTTTTGCACCAGTTTGACAGCGGTCAATGACACATTGTTTCACTAAAGTTTTATATTGATTTTAAAGTCGTTGAAAAATTTATTACCAACTTTATTTGTCATGAGTTCCCAGCGTATGCTCCTATTTGTCACCAATTTGCTTGGAAGCTGGGCAAGCGAAGATGTTGAAATGGCCAGATCGAAGATTTCATTTGCTGTAAATGCTGTACATCTCATTCTCGAATCTTTCCTTCATCCATAACTTCAGAAAATACCCTATATTAATTAAAACATTCTGGCTGTGAATGATTGTTGTTGACTTAAGAAGTTCATTTATTGTTTTCGGTATGTTAGGCGTGCTAAAATCTAGTTTCGTCAATTTCCGCTTGTATTTATATTACACGATAGAACTGCATGAAAACAAGGTTTTGTTACACAAATACCAAATTTTTCCCTGAATATATATAATTGAACAGTGGGAATCAGCACAAAAGTTTCGAACGTTGTATATGAAAGAAGCAATTTATGACGGCGAATCAATTACAAAAGGTTTGGGCTTGCCTCCGGAAGGGAGTTTCCATACTTTCCCTGTTATCTGATATAAACATCAACGATCAATTGCAGATTTTATTCACGTATCGTTTGATTTTTGCCAAACCACAGAACTCCTTGACTCGCACAGTAATCATAATTTTAACATCAACTTTTATTTACAAATTTATGAGAATATGAAGTTATAATGGTGGCTTATTCATAGATAGTGGTCTTTTACTTGAGCTTGTTTTGAAAATCCTGTGTTCAATCTACATACAGAGAACCTCTTGAAACGTAACCTGATGTATTTTTTACCTTTGGAATTCATTGTTATCATTAGGATCTGTTAGATATAACAATATAAGGTATCTTTGTTGTATCTTCAAAGGTGTTTTCAAATGCTTGTTTTTGTTTAAGCTTTATGACTGTAGACTGTTTTTCTTGACCTTTCTTGCATTTTTGTGGAAGTCGTTGGCAAGATGTTGTCCATACAACATGCATATAAAATTGCGGCAAAGAAATTCAGGTTGTAAGAAGTAAATGATTTTTATTGTTATCAGCAGAAGTCAAAGATAGGAAGCTTTTAAAGATAGTGTTAATTGGGGTGAGGTTCACTCACCTTTTGCTGTGTTTGATTTGTGTTTGTTATATTTTATTCCATGGCAACATCATGTCGTGTTACATTTATTCTTTTTGGGAAAAAAAAAACAAGTCATACATAACCTATGTTGAACCAAATGTATCTTATCTTTCATGCTTCAATCACACTTTGCTGGTCTAGAGTCTTGTACATCAAGTGAGAAACATAAGTTAGGTTCACCAACAAGTTATGATTGACACGCTCAGATTATATCATATTTCAACCATAAAGCACATACTGGGTTGAACTTTTCAGTGTTGCACATGTATGCGTAAGGTGTTTTTTCTTTGAAATGAGAGAATTGTGTCAGCCAAGGAACCTTTTAAACTACGGGTACCTAGGCTGTTTCTTTCTCCCAGCTAATAGTCGACTATTTTATGTAGTTGCATGTATTGAGAGAGATCCTGCATAGAGATGTATCGTTGTTTGAAAAAGACACCTACAAGAGATAATTTGAAAATGTTATGTAGATTGCATTTTTTTCCTGCAAAGAGATGCAATGAGAGTGTTTTGAATGCATGTCAGAAAGTCTTTGAAGGTTGATATGTTTTTCATTTATATGTCCCTTGGGGCAAGCAGCATAAACAAATAAATTTTTTTGGGGGGGCAATGACCTCTGGTTGTTTTTTTTTGAAGGGCAATTGGAGCAAAACTTTGGGGAGGGCGTCCAAGACTGAACTTGTTCAAACTCGCATTATATTTGAAATACATTTTCTTCCTTCTGAAGATACTTTGGAAGCTAACAAATGCGAAGAATGTGCCGTTGCGTGGAAATGGCCGCCATTACTTGTTACCAGTCCACATGGAGCCTCCATGTGGACCAAAAAGCACTGGAGACTAGCTTGGTTTGTTTTCGCATTGGTCTCGAAGTGGCAGTCGATTTCTTTCGTGAAAATTAGTTTCCTTATAGAGGTAGAAGTGAAGTTATGATTTCGCAGACTTGAGAATTTCTTATCCCTGTTTATCTCTGTCAATTTGTATGTAATTTTTCTGCAAAGTTGGCTTTCATCCCGAGTCTGTTAGCGATCGTGTTCGCAGTAAAAGTACGGTGTCAATTTCATGCACACTTCATTTTATCAGTCCTTAAATGGAAATTGTACCACATTTACGTAGGGAGTTGGTCATGTAGGAAGGTAATTTCAATTGACAAGTCACCATTTTATCTTTTGTTTTAAAGCATGCTTCACTAAACTGCTGAATGCTTTCTTTGCAAGTATCTTCAGATATAGATGTTACAATCCATCGAGAACATTAATAGTTATGTGAAATGCAAGTGACTAAATGTTTGGAGTGTTTACTTTCACTTAAACACACTTTCTTTTTGCAAAAATTATTTTTTCCAGAGGGTATGGGGGGTGTACAAGATAGGAGTGGAAATTTCCGAGGGGTGGGGGGGGGGTTATTTTAGTGGTCCAAAAATGGAAATTCAGGGGAGGATGGGGGATCTTACGTGAAATTCCCTCCGTGGTGGGGGTATGGATATTTTCTGGAACTACACATTATGAGGTCGGTCAAATTTTTTTCGTTCTGTTTCTTTACTTCTTTCAAAAGTCAAGATATCTATGCAGGGTATTGTGACACGAGATACAATACGTGAGTTTCGATGGAGCGTCAAAGCAAATAGCAATCAGAGAAATGATGCATTACTGCTCTTTCGACTAATACCTTAAGCATTGTTTTTAAGTACCTTGTAGCCTGCCTGGTGGTTGAGAGGCATCGTAAAGCCTCGAGATTTTTAGATGCGTAATAAGCAAGTATATTATTATTATTATTATTATTGTTGTTGTTATTATTATTATTATTGATAAACCCATAAGTCACCAACATGTTTTAAAAAAGCAAAATGTGTTCTGTAAGGTCCAACACAACTGATAAGCTGGCGTTTGAGGTCAGGTCGATCCAGGCAGCAAAGTTTAAGAGCAGTTCTTGCCCAAGAAAGAAACCTTGTGAGTTGTGGCCCATATATCAAGCGTTGCTAGCATCAAAGTTTGGAAAGTGAGAACTGCTTTTAGACTTATAAAATTTGTCTTGTATCATCGGCCATGTTTACCCGCACACAAGGCGTAAAAGAACCTTCCCGGCATGCATTGCGATCATGTTCTGTAGGACAAGACAAGACGAGACAAGAGAAGACCTGCAAAATTTATTAACTCGCACTTAAACTAATTTCAGAGTTTGGTTTTTCCTTTTTTATTTCAACATAATGGCCAACAAGACGAGTTCGATTGAAACATAGATCTGTGATCCAGGATGCGTTGATTTTATTTGAAATCGGCATAATTTGTAATGTTAAACTTCTGGGATCAGCGGCCATGTAAATGTATGGAGACCTGTACGTTGCACTGAAGGGTTAATCTGTCAACCCTACATTTTTGAGCTTACACACTGCAGGAAGTTAACATTTTGTAGTTTTCTAAGTGAAATCACCATCCTTGCTCCCACGTGTTAAAGTGAAATCAACATTCTAGCCTATTTTGACCTGAAGTTGACATTTTTGAGCTTATATGTTGCATGAAATGAAGATCTTGCTTGTTTTTAAGTGAAATCAACAGCCTTGCTGTCAGGCCTTAACGTGAAATCAACATTCTAGCCTATGTTGACCTTGAAGTTGATGTTTTTGAGCTTACGCGCTGCTTGAAATAAAAATTTGCTTGTTTTTAAGTGAAATCAAGAGCCTTGTTGTCAGGCCGTAACGTGAAATCAACATTTTAACCTATTTTGACCTTAACCCGAAGTTTTTGAGCTTACAGTACTGCTCAGAAATAAGCGTACCAAAACATACGCGAAATATGCGAATTCTCATTCGCGTATGCCCATGTGCGTATACATGTATGGCTATACGTGTATACATGTATGCTCATTAGTATTTATGAGCTAGCTTATTGTTGCTTTCTTTGTAATACTGTAGTTAAGTATTGTTTAAATGCCTCGGTAATACTGGGATTATATGGGCTGACTAAATCGCTACGTACCAAATACGGTAGCATTAGCCACAGTTTCACAAAAATTTTTATATAGAATGCGTTCTGTAGCGATACAATTTTATTGCAAGAAACTCTCGTTGCACAACATACCCGGAAAAACTTGTAGTAGGGTTTCCATCAGAACATTTTACTGTTCATTTTAATCATTGACTTCATCTTGCTCCAAAAAGAACCATTTCACATCTTGTTGTGACGCTTCGAAAAATGGCAGAGACAACAACAACTAGCCGTCGCCTCTCAACAAGATTCACGGCAGTAAAGTTTCACGGTGCATCATAAATACTTCGATAAAACATTGTTTTGCAGATGGAGATCATTTCATTGTTGATATCACCGATATATGCTAAATAGAACCAGAGATGCCATCAACATTTTCACTACACTTCTTGCCACGCGACACTTCAGTTGACAAATAAGCAAGCGACCCTTTGGTGCGTACAAAAGATAAACGTCTTGAAAAGTTTCTATTGCAAAAAAGTTAATACCTGTTCGCGGTGCATCATAACTTCAATGAAACATCGTTTCTGCGGATAGAGATCATTTCACTGTTTAAATCGCCGATTTATGCCGAATAAAACAAAATATCATTTTCACTACTTGCCATGACGCTTAAAATTGATAGACAATTGAATGGCTTGGTGCAAGACAGTCGTAAGTGACTTTTTCGGGTAAAAATTTTTTTCCTTCAAAAGTGCCTGAATTTTTGCATGTGCTTTTCAATAAAGCAGAAAAACATTCTCCTGTATCTTTTTTTGGCTAAAATTCTCTACTTTTTCCACTTTGTTGCGTTCTTTGTGCACACTTCGATATTTTGACTTCGTTTTTCTCAGAAGCAAAGTGCAAACCACCCAAAAAAATTTCATGGGAATCTTTTACTACTTAATTGAAAAGCACATGCAAAAATTCAGGCACTTTTGAAGGAAAAAAATTTTTACCCGAAAAAGTCACTTACGACCGTCTTGCACCAAGCCATTCAATTAGCAAGCCACTCGCCGACGCGTGCTGAAAGATGAAAAAAGTTAATAACTGTTCTCGGCGCATCATAAAAACTTCAATGAAACGTCGTTTCTGTGGATAGAGATCATTTCACCGTTTAGATCGCCGATTTATGCCGAATAGAACCAGAGAGCCGTGTTGCTTAAATCGATAGACAATTAGCAAGCGACTCACCGACACGTACCGAAAGCAAAAACTTTATCGTGCAAAATTAAATAGTTATTTAGTTATTTATGTTTACCGTGAATAAAAACTTTAGTCAATTTGCTTCACAATACTTATGCTGTGTTTACACTCAAGTGTTTACCAAGGTAAACATTAACTGACTAAACCCTGGTACATTTGTACAGTGTTTATACTGGCTCAAATAACTAAGGTAAATCTGTCATCAGTATCACAATCTAATCCAATTTTTTTATTATTTTTTTAAAATTATTTATTAGAGCACTCACACTACTTACAATACTACGACTACTACAAATACTAAACAATACTTACGAACACAATGTACTAATTAAGCGAAATGAATCCTTGCTTACAATATCGTTACATAACTTAAAATACTGGTTTAAACGTACAATATATTTATGATAAAATACAATTACAAAAACAATAGAAGGTTACAAAGGCAGCTATACAAAAAAAAATAGTTATAATACAGTTATTGTTTAGACAGGACAAACTGTCCCCCATTTTTTAATAAATTTATCTAAAGTATTGTTCTTAGTGCAGATATATTTTTCCGTTTCAAATTTAATTTTGATCTTTCTTTTAAACCCAGCTAAGCTTGGAAGTATTTGAGATCTTCTGTAATCGCATAGAAATAGTTTTGCTATCAACAAGAAATAATTTAGTAAGGGGCATTCGGAAGATATAATGCCGATTAATACATCTTGCAAGCTAAGATAAACAAATTCTTTTGATAAAGAGTAAAAATAAAATTCAAAATCTTCCCAGAAAAGTTTTGAGTATACACAGTTAAAAAGAAGGTGCAGCAGGGTTTCCGGTTCAGACTTGCAAAAAGAGCAATGTATCCTATCTTATATAATTTGGTGTTGGTATAGAGAATAAAGTTAAGGACCTTATATTGAAAGGCCTTAACATAAGCCTCAGAACACACAATATGCGGCAGAAGAAACACCTCTCTTAATTGATCTTCGTTTAAGTTAAAGTCATGTTTCAGAACTAAAGAATTATTAGAGAATTGTGCTTTTTTGCTTATTAACATTTTATAATAGTCTTTTGATTTTTTCATTAGGATATCAAAAACATTGTTTTCAATAATCAGAGAGGGTGGCAATGTTAAAAAGGTGCGATTATTTATTTCGGATTTTGAAATTAAGTGGGACGGTACTGCATGTCTGAGGCCTGCCCATACCAAAATGTTCACTTTTTTCATCTTTTTGGTAATAATATTATAAGACTCTGTAATATTTAAATCAAATCGAAAGTCAGGAACATGCGTAATACCAGACTCGAAAAATGTCTTATAGAATATTGGTTTATTATCTATACGAATGTCTTTGTTATTCCATATTATATTATGCCACAGTTTCTCTGCAGAAAACTCGTCTCGAAAATCGGCCCACCATTGAAGTAACTCGGTATAAAATTGAGAAGAGATTTTGAGATCCTTTATATTATAATTGCAATGAAATAATAATAGAGGGCCACCGAAACTTTTTAGTACGTAATGTAGGTAATTTTTCCATGTGCCGTCATTTTCGCCGAAAATTCTCTTTATCCAGGCTAGTCGTAAGGATTTAACCATTGTTTCTAAATCAATCATTTTCAGTCCACTCTTTTCATAATCATTTATTGCTGACAAACGCGTGACTTTGTCTACGCCTTTCCATAGAAATTTAAATATCAATCGGTTCAATTCTTGGATAACTCCCTTGGGAGTAATTATTAATGACGATACATAGACAAATTTTGGGACAATCAGAGATTTTATTATTGTTACCTTTCCATAAAGAGAGAGACCTCTTGCAGACCAAATATTTATAAGCTTTTTAACACTGTCTAAGTTTTCTATGAAGTTTTTTTCATGTAGTAATTTTTGATCATAAGAGTAATAAACACCTAAGGCTTTAATTGGTTCATTTGGCCATTTAATACCGAGGGGTTTCGTTTTATTTTGTCTGGAAGATCCAATCCACATTCCTTCAGTTTTGATAAGGTTAATCTCCAAACCTGAGAGCTTCTTGAAATTATCTAGCAGTCTGAAAAGAGTTTGAGCTGAGTTAATATCCGAGAGAACTGCCGTTGTGTCATCTGCGTATTGGAGTAACTTTGTTTCTTTGTTGTCAATAGTGATGCCTTTAATCATTGAATTTTGTCTAATTGCAATAGCCAAGGTTTCAACGGCCACGACAAAGAGATATGGGGAAAGAGGATCTCCTTGTCTAACTCCTCGTTCAATTGTGAAGTATAGTTAGAGGTGATGCCATTGTTAATAATGCAGCTTTGTATATTTTTGTAAAAAGTCATTACCCAACGAATAAAATTTGGACCAAAATTAAATGATTCTAAACATCTTTGAAGAAAATTACACTCCAAACTATCAAAGGCCTTCCGGAAATCAATAAAGATCAATAAACCGGGGATGTCTTGTTTGGCTGTAAAGTCCATTATGTCGAAAATTGATCGTACTGTTTCACCGATATAGCGATCTTCTATAAAACCAGTTTGATTGTGATGGATAATGTTAGGCAGGACATTTTTTATTCTAGTGGCTATAGCTTTAGACATAATTTTTGCGTCCACATTTACGAGGGAGATTGGTCGCCAGTTATCCAAAAAAGAGCGGTCCTTTCCTTTCTTTTCGATAAGTGTTATGACTGCTTGTTTTTGCGAGCGTGACATTTCACCTTTTTCGAAGCATTCGTTTGCACATTGAATAAAAGATTCACTAATTAGTGGCCAGAATTTTTTTATAGAATTCAATGGGTATTCCATCGCTCCCAGGAGTTTTGTTATTTTGGAAACATTCTAAAAGCACGGCACATTCTTCTGAAGTGATTTTACCTTCACATGACATCTTTTGATCTTCTGAAAGTTTGGGAATTAATAAATCTTTTAACAAAGATTCGATCGCTTCATTGGTCTTGTTCCTAGTCATGTATAACTCTCGATAAAAACGTCGTTGTTCGGACAGGATATTAAATGGAACCGTGGTAATCGAACCATTGATATTCAATTTTCTCATATGCTTTTTGGTATGATTTCTTTTTTCTAGATTCAAGAAATATTTCGTACTTTTCTCACCGTGCTCGTGCCAGCGGGCTCGTGCACGGATAATTATTCCTTTGACTTTTTCTTCATAAAACAACTCCAAAGTATCTTTAGCAGAATTTAGAATATGTGCATTTCGGTCGTTAGGGTTTGTTTCAAAAATAAACTTCGCTTTAGCGTATTCCTCTTGAAGATTTTGTTCTCTTTCAATTCTCTTATGTGCTCTTCTTTTTGAATGCTGAATTGTGTGTGCTCTTATATTGTATTTCAACCAGTCCCAGATGCTTCGACTGTCCGACAATTCTTCACGGCCTTCCGCTAACCAAATTGGTATCTTTTCTACGATATCGTTAACATAGTCTTCGTCATCTAATAAAGAACAAGTGTTTACCAAGGTAAACATTAACGGACTAAACCCTGGTACATTTGTACAGTGTTTATACTGGCTCAAATAACTAAGGTAAATCTGTCATCAGTATCACAATCCAATCCAATTGGCGGCAAATTCTAAATCCACACATAAAATGCTCGCGTTTAAAAGAGAAGCCGTGGCTCTTGTAGTCCTCACGTTTTACGTTTTTGTTCTCGATCAGCAAACCCTGGAATCGAGATTGCCGCAGCTCTTACTTTTGCAGCACCTAAAGAGGTCGACGAAAGCGATTTACTGCTACAAAATTGCCTTTCGCAAGACAAGCGTAGTCGTGGCCGAGAAACCAATTCTGGTTTGAAACTCTATTAAACGGAAATGTTGTTGAAGAATTGTGGAAGGAGAACTTTAAAATATCAAGATGTACTATACGTTTGAATACATTGTCTGATTCATTGATTGATCGAAAACCTGGTCTCGATCTCGAAAACGTGATCAAATGAGACTGACGCAATCCTGACACCACAGGATGTGAAATTCTATGCGACCGCAAGCGGATGTATCTGTCATCCAAACCTTGGTTACCGACCTTAACGATGCCTGCTCGCAGGGAAAACCGAACTTTTACCTTAGTTAACTTTCTGTTGTCTTGCGCGGTGTTTACCAAGGTATCAGTTGGCGTTTACACATGCAAAATATTTACCTAGGTAAGTTAACTTCAATACCTTGGTAGTACGCTCAAGTCTAAACACGGCATTAGTAATACTCTTGTTAAAGCTAATAACTTAGATATAAGAACAATGCTTTTTAAACTGAAAGAAAGTGACGTGTTGTCTACAAACTCGCGCTATATTTAGCCGGAATAGTAGCCGGCGAAATGTGTTGCAAACTTGTTCAACAAACAAACCATTTCTTTCTGAACCAAAACTTTTTACCGCGAAGTTCACGGGAAACACTCCGATAAAGTCTAGCAAATTCCGTGTAAATAGTGTCACAGCGGAAAAGCCGTGTCACGATCTTTTTATTGCTAAATAAGAGCGAGCAATATATCCAAGCGAAATGTTGTTTGAACAATAAGCTTTCTCCCATCCCAGGGAGTTTTGGTGCAGAAAGAAATGGTTTATTCGTGGAACACGTTCGCGACACATTTCGCCGGCTACTATTCCGGCTAAATATATAGCGCGAGTTTGTAAACAACACGTTACTTTCTTTCAGTTTAGAAAGCATTGCTTTAACAAGAGTATCACTAAGTATTGTGAAGCAAATTGACTAAAGTTTTCATTCACAGTAAACATAAATAACTATTTAATTTTGCACGATAAAGTTTTTGCTTTCGGTACGTTCGGTGAGTCACTTGCTAATTGTCTATCGAATTAAGCATCACGGCAAGTAGTGAAAATAAAGATATCTCCGGTTCTATTTGACATAAATCGGCGATTTAAACGGTGAAATGATCTCTATCTGCAGAAACGATGTTTCATTGAAGTTTTTATGATGCACCGCGAACAGGTATTAACTTTTTTGCAATATAAAGTTTTCATCTTTCAGCACGCATCGGCGAGTCAATTGCTAATAATTGTCTATCGATTTTAAGCATCACGGCAAGTAGTGAAAATAATGATATTTTCGGTTCTATTCGGCATAAATCTGCGATTTAAACGGTGAAATGATCTCTCTCCGCAGAAACGATGTTTCATTGAAGTTTTTATGATGCGCCGCGAACAGGTTTTAAATTTTTTGCAATAGAAACTTTTCAAGATGTTAATCTTTCGTATGCGCCGGTTGCTTGCTTATTTCTCGGCTGAAGCGTTGCGCAGCAAGAAGTGTAGTGAAAATTTTGATGGTGTCTCTGGTTCTATTGAGCATAAATCGATGATTTAGTATTTAGAATTTATGATGCACAGTGAAACGAGTTTTTCCGGGTATGTTGTGCAACGAGAGTTTCTTGCAATAAAATTATCGTAACGCTACAGAGCGCATTCTATATAACAAATTTTCTGTGGCTAGTGCTACCGTATTTGGCACGTAGCGATTTAGTCAGCCCATATAATCCCAGTATTACCGGGCCATTGAAACAACATTCAACTACAGTATTACAAAGAAAGCAACAATAAGCTAGCTCATAAATACTAATGAGCATACGCGTATACTTTGTATATGCGTATGGGCATATGCGTATACGCGTATAAACATTTGCATATTTCGCGTATGTTTTGGTTCGCTTATTTCTGAGCGGTACTGTAGTTATTGTTTGGTCCTACAATACTTCACAAAAGAAACAGTTTGCATATACGCGTATGTGCCTATTGTCATACATGTATATGCGTAGAGTCATACGGGTATGCGCGTATAGACTGCGTATACGAAGTTCGCTTATTTCTCAGTGGTACTGTACGCGCTGTGTGAAATGAAGATTTTGCTCGTTTTTAAGTAAAATCAACAGCCTCTCCGTCAGGCTTTGACGTGAAATCAATATTCTAACCTATTTTTTTAAGCTTACGCACTGCGTGAAATGAACTTTTAATTGTTCTCTAAGCAAAATCAAAGTCCTTAGCCCTAACCCTAAACAATAACCCTAACCCTGAACGTTAACTCTAACCTCAACCTGTAACCTCTAGCGCTAACCCTAAGCAATAACCCTAACCCCGAGCGCTAGCCCTAACTCTAAGCAATAACCCTAACCCTCAACGTTAACTCTAACCTCAACCTGTAACCGCTAGCGCTAACCCTAAGCAATAACCCTAACCCTAAGCGCTAACCCTAACTCTAAGCAATAACCTTAACCCTGAACTCTAACCTCAACCCTGAACTCTAACCTCAACCCATAGCCGCTAGTGCTAGCACTTACTCTAAGCAATAACCCTAACCCTGAGTGCTAGCCCTAACTGTAAGCAATAACCCTAACCCTGAACGTTAACTCTAACCTCTACCCATAACCGCTAGCGCTAGCGCCAACCCTAAGCAATAACCCTAAACCTGAACGCTGATGATGTGAAATCAAAATTTCAACTGTCTGTAAATGACCTGAAATCAACATTGTCTATAAATGTTCCATTGCTGTGCATAAGCTATTACAAAACTAGCTATGTGGTGTCATCCTCTGGAAAGTCTTTCTTGTGACATGAGGGAAGCAGAGTCTCTGAGGCAGGTTTAATGCCTACTGGAAAGAGATGTACATAAAGCACGGCATTCATGGAAAACAGCTTTTTTGTTTAATTATTTTTTACTCTTAGTGCATTATTAGTAGTTTTTAGCTGTGAACAAATTTTTCACTCTGTTAAAATAAAAATTACATCAACTGTTCATGTACAGTGCATATACATGATGTTTGTATGAACTTTATTATAACTGACAAGTGAAATAGAAAGTGATCGTGTGAAACATCCGTGCAGTTTTGTGTATTGGGGCAAACTTACTCAGATACCCTTCACTTATAGATGTTTCTCTCAAGTAACAAGAGCTAGGTACAAAAAGATTAATATTTCGGGCTGGAAATCCAGTGATCATATATGCCATGTGTATAAGTCTAAAGAAATAACTCAGATTGAAGGTTTTTGAATTCTGTTTGATAAAGAAATCAGTGACTTTGTGACTTACATTGTACTTGTGTACACACACACAGGGCTCAAAGTTTATTTTTGGCGTTGGGAGCACTTGTGCGACCAGGTGTAAATTTTAGGTGCGCAGCTTCAAATACCTGGAGCACCTACTCCAAAAGAATACTTAACTGGCTCAAAAAAGAGCGACTCGGGCCTCTTGTTGCAATATGGGCTTATTCTAGCAGTATTGAACACAACGAAAACAAATAAAAGAATCAGGACATTTCACACAACAGTTAAGCTTAGATATTAACTACTGGAGTTGCTTTGTTTAGAATCCTCACTATCCAATTGCTTGCTGTTAGCCTCTGATCATCTTTTAAAATCTGTTCATGACGGATTCTGGATTTTTTTTAACATGTGGGTATTTGTGAGAACTAGCATGAACTTTGCTCATTTGGCGAGCTTTCAAGCCATAGAATTTGTGTACCGGCCCGTTCCGAGAACACTGGAGATTTTTGTATGTTAGACAAGTGAAAACAAAGCTTTCTTTACAAAATGCAGCATTCTGCAACTGTTGTTTGCAAAGAATGAGAACACGATTTAATCTCATCCCCAGTCTCCAGGCATTCCGCGAGGAGCACCTAGCACTATGACCACACTATGAAGCATGTGCTTTATTCCTTCATTTGCATGTTTTCAACACAGAATGAAAGTTTGAGTTTGGAGAATTCACTGGGAAATTACGAATAGAACACATACTGATGAAAGGAAAATGGTGCAACTTTATTATTTGGTCCGCATGCCTGGTTGCATTATATCTATCTTTGGTATATAAAGCTATGTTTTCATGTCCAAATTTAGCACTCTACTAGGATGAGTCATTGCATTCTTGTTCCTACAGTTTTTGTTCCCCTTGACCAGCGGTCGGAAAACAAGAGCTCTGGGAGCAACCAGTTTGAAATAACAAAGGAAATAACTGAATTCTGCCCATCTGGTTTCACTGTGCAGTCTGCATAGTGCATGCCTGAAATGGTTGCTCCAAGAGCTCTCGTTTTCCAACGGCTGGTCAAGACTGGGAATGAGACTGGAGCCATTGCTATTTAGTATTAGCATCGGGCATGCTCAGTAGTTTTTTCTAGTTTGAGCACTCTGGCATGGCTTAGACGATGCCACCAGTGTGGGATCGTTTGGGGTGACCTTATGGGTTCTCCTCCATCCTAGCATCAGCACTGCACTGATGAGGCCCAAGGCCGAAACAGTACTGTCTGTAGTTATGTTTACATTTATATTTGTCAATCGGAGTACTTGGAGTAAATCTATTCGCATATGCGACCAGGTGGTCGTTAACTTTGTGCCCTGGCACACAAGTGATAATTGGTTTGCGATTTTACTTATAGCACCCAACCAATATCAGACAGTGCAAAGCTCTAATTAGTGTAATTATTTCACATATGTATTATTTTATTCTATACGATGTACATGTCTGTTCTGTGTGTTTCAGTTCTTCCACCTGTCCTTGTTCCACGTCAAACAACAGAACTACCCAGAGAACGCCCACCATTGCCTGAATACACACGGCCAGAAAATACCACATTTCCTACTCAAGAACCAACCAACTCTCCATTTCACCAGTTGCCAGGTGGGTAACTTGTGGAAGATTCTTTATCAGCTGATTAATCCCTATACGTCTTCTTGCCATCCAAATGTATATTTGCAAAGTGTTGAGTACATGTGCAAAAAGACTCCACCTTATATTCCCACTAATTGCATTCATCAAAGAACGCTTTTTCGTAATGCAGTCAAAATCGACATTCTTGGAATTTTTGGACATTACGAATTTGCCCCCCCCCCCTTGCCCCTTCTTCAGGGGCAAATTCTTCAGATGAAAATGACGTCATTGCAATCGACCATGTGCTTTGTCTGTCATGCGTTTTCTTTCACGTTTCTGCTTGTTAATGGTCACGGCAGTAAACTGGTACCGTAACTGAGACATATGTTATAACATGTGACGAACATGTCAGCACGTGAGTAGGCCATGTAGACTTTGGACTTCCTTTCCATGTGCTCTCGATCCCAGAGGTAGCGTAGGATACTCTTGCCGTTGAATTTTGAGGCTGAGTAGTATTATATTCAATAGTATGATGTTATTTAAACGTTCGTTCAGGCTCACGAAGAGCTTGTTTATTTTATATGTTCCCAAACATGATCGCCTAGGCTTTGCGATGTTAACCGTGGAAACAGCTGCAATTCCCGGCTGTATTTGATCGCATTTGTTGATTTAGTTCCAATTTGCGAGAGAAAAGGTTACTTGTATCTGGTCGAATATTATTTGGAATAGGTGGAAGAGTACTCTGAGCGCAAGATCCATAAGAGTGAACCTGAACCAGGGGACAGAAATGTAAATACTGTGTATTTTATTAATCAGGCTAGGGAAAGTACTCGAATCAGTCACACGGAGTTTGTTTACAATGAACGAGCACTCGATTGGAAATGTTTACTTATATTTGAGCTTCCTGCTTAGAATAATATTCGTAAAAAATTATATACTTTTACAAATTAGCTTTTGCACTTAAACATTACAAGTTAATGCGAGAATATTTAGCACGAAATCTGAAGGCCGATGTAAATATTTTAGTCCTATTAAACTTGTGAGTCTACGGAAACTGGCGCTGTCACTCAACGTAGTTTGTACGGGGACCTCTTCAATCAGAATGGCATGGACTTTGTCACTGAAATATCTTTCTGTAAAACCCCGGTTGTTAGAGGTTGAAAGTCAGCTAGGGAAATCATTTAAGGTATCTGTATAAAAGTTTATATGGCGTCTAACACACATAATCTTTGATTACTACTAGTATATAATTATTATATTCCTGTTAATAATCTTCGATGGAAAAAAATCATACGTCAAACAATTTTTGTAAATGTAGTGTACACTGGTGAAAATGTGACTGGGAACATACTTTGATAAACTTTATGTACAATATATTATTGATGTAGTGTACAGCTATAATTAATTTGATGAGTAAATTAATTTGGTTTACGTATTTATATATTGTTAGTAACAGTAAAGAATGTTACTTCAGAAGCATGATTGATCAGATCTCAGTGCGCAGGAAGGCAAATAGACTGCTGGCAGTCTGTTTTTCTCTCGAAATTTCAGCAGGGATTAATTCAGGGCTCGACGTTGCGACCTGTGGGGTTGCCAATGTGACTGGATTTAGTCCGTTGGCGACTAACTTTTCACTTCTGGTCACCAGTCTGGCCTCCACGATTTCAAGTTATTTTATTTTTTATTTGTTTTTTCATTTCATGACGGAATGAATGAATGGTACCACCGTTTTCGTTGATACGCGACTAAACCACCCGCGGAAACGTTTCCAAAATTTCCGTCAGTCTTGCATGTTATCAACAGATAGGATCGAAATCCACCAATCACAGCCACTAGTGTGACATTCAGACCTTCTTTATCTCATGCTAGTGGGCTGTGATTGGTGGATTTAGATCCGATCTGTTGATAACACACAAGATGGGTGGAAATTTTGGGAACGCTTGGTGGTGTTTTGTTGTTTTCCTAAGTCCTGTATCAATGAAAACAGTGGTAATTGTAAACCATGTGGTATGCACAGACAATGTAATTTCTTATCAGTCTCATGTACAAAGCCGTTTAAACACGTCTTTACTATAATTACTGAAGTTGGTTATATACATGTTTGGTTGAAAGTATTCCGGAAGTGACATTTGTTCCTAAAATGAGATTTTTGCAAAAAGAAAAATTCTGTACCATTTATTTAAGAAATAACATTCGTTTTCCATTACAATTTTAACAACATTATGTTGTAGGAAAAGAATATTGAGTTAATTTAATTGACGAAAACTTAAGATTATTATTGAAAAGAAACTGAATGCATGTAGCGACTGTATATTTGTCATAGCTTCTCACCAGTAAAATTATAGTTTTCTCACATTTTCATTGGTAAAATCTTGTAGTTCCTACAGAGCATGCAAAAGAAATAAAATACATTGATGCTAGATCGTAAGCGACCGAAACAAGAGCCTAAGACGATACGGGCATTAGCATTTTGTTTGTTTTTGTATATATCGGATTTCTCCTTGTCTCGCTGAAACACAAAAAATTTTACATTCCAGTTAATTTATTTTCAGGTTATCCAAAAAGCAATCAGTATTTTGATCATTTCATTTCTTCCAGTCATGCAATGTATCTCAAGCTTTAACAAAAATAGCAGTCTATGACTACATGTGCCTAGTGATATGAAAACCAGTATCATCTGCAATGACTACATGATACAACAACAACAAGAGACGTTTTTGTGAAATAAGTATCAACTGTAACAATCTTCGGTTGCTCGCAAATGCTGATAGATGGGTGACAAAAAAATTCTAATTAGTGCTGGTTTTGTTTGATTTTGCTGATATTTTAACACGATGAAGCTGGAATGTTAAGGAATACATTTTACTTTTGCCGATGTTTGGTGATATTACAGGAGAAGTTATATATCGCTGCGAAGTCATCGTTTCAGATTACATTCTTTGCATAGCGTGCTTTTAAGCGTGATTGTGCAATTGGATATTTTTGTTTCAGAGGCAAAAACTACTTGAGAAAGGTCATTTCAGTGACCTTTCAAACGAG
>CM042747.1:1819641-1842141 GCA_022496165.2 Catalaphyllia jardinei
TACCTCCCCATGGAAGAGATTTTTTCTCAGACTTCCCACCCCTCTGGAAATTTCAATTAATCTTTATACATTTCTTTAATTTTTTGGCCTTTCAAACCCCCCCCCCCCCCCCCAGGAAAATCCAATCCCTTCTATGGGGGAGTATGAATATTTTCTGGAACTGCACATTGTGGTACTGTATTATGTACATACCCCCTGGACGGAAAGCCTGTTTATGCCATTCTTTATTTGTACTTGTATAGAGATTTCATTGGATAGTTTTTTTTGGAAGCAGGGGGATTGAGGAAGGATTTTTTCTCTGATATTTTGCATGGGGGGAAAATCAGGGGATTTGATCATGATAAGAGAGACAGGTTGTTTTGAAGTTTGTGAAATGAGCCATGGTTTGCACAGGCCTTTAAAAGTTCCAGAAAGGTTACCTGATCCTTGAAAATATAAAATCTAGGTTTTATCCTTGAAAAGTCAAATGTTTAATTTTTGCCAGTAGCCCTTGAATTTGGTTGACATTTGAATACTTGATACTACCGGATAAAAAAACCACCATGGACATACAAACTGTGTGTCAACAGGAAAGGCATTTAGAATCTGATTTTCATGATCATTCTGGTACAATACAGGGGGGTGTATACCTAAAATGGGGTCTTGAGTACATGTAGTCTGTATTCTTTTAAGCTCAAGTTTTCTTATTCACAAAAGATGTTTTTCTGTGGGAGGCCTTTAGCAGGCCCATGGTAAGGTTTGTGTGGCATTCGTTTTTCATTGTCGATGCAAGTCAACAAAAAATGACCACTGTTGGAGCTATTTTTTGAAAGCACATGCAAGATGACCTGAGTTTGACTGGAGTAAAATAACTGCAATTTTACTCGGATTCTAAACAATCAGTAGTCCTTTTTTACTTACAGTAGTCTCGTGCATGACGCGCAAGAAAGCCACAACCATTTTTTTCCTCGCATTTTATTTACGGTCTCGCTCTCTTGACTAAGCGAAAGAGGGACTACTCATACACGACTTTCATAATGGCGGATCGCTCGGACAGAATGGTAACTACCAACACCAGAGCGAGGCCACAAAGGCCTCGAGCATTGTGCATTCCCATCATGGCAACCCCGATGGCAGCATGCGACTCGATTCTCACCGAAGCCGATATATCTGGTGCCTCATTATGTGGGCGAAAGCCATCGGAACTCAAGAATGAAGAGTTAAAGTTTTGGTTAAGAGATGTAGAGATGACCCAGCAAAAGGTCAAAACGAAAGCAGAGCTTGTGAGGAGGTCAGAAATTGGTTTGTTTATGGTTTGTTTCTTGTTGGTAAGCTCATGTTGTGATGTTGTGGTACAATTGTGATGTTAAGCTCATATTTGCTTTTTTTCAGAGTCGAGGATTACATTAAATCCGGAAGGGACAAGAATATTGTGGATCCAGATCCTAAACAACTGTACACCAGAAGAAGAAAAGCTTAGATTCGTCAAGCAATGCTCCCGATGTTCCTGTCGATAGTCGCGATCGTACTCAAAGAAACGTCAGTTATCCAACCAGTGGATGGGGCCCGTCCTTAGAGAAAATGCCGCTGTTTACTCGAGCAGAAATGAACGAGCATGTTTTAAGATCGGGAAAGAATCTTGGAAATAAAGACCATCATTCCTTACCAACAACGCTGCGAAAAGCAAAGACCTTCCTGGAAGATGAGTATTTGCATGACATCGTGGCAACCAGTGATCAGCAATGCTTTTATTTTCAAGCCAAGTGTTGTCACAGCTTGAGAAAAAATGATCCTCCACACCAGCTGAAACTAGCCTTGTGTATTGTCAGAGGAGATGTTTTTTGACTCTAGCTGTACTTGTGTGGCCGGAAAAGTTAGTTTTTGCATTCACGTTTCAGCTTTAATGTTAAAAGTTTGCAATTTGCTCTATTTGAGGCAAAAAGTACAAAGGACTTGAACCAGGAACAAGATGAGAATCCAGAGCTAGCCTGCACGTCCCAACTGCAAAAATGGAACAAGAAAGGTGGTGGTAAAAACATTGCTCTGCAACCTTCTCATCCAAGTATGTCGCCCACGGAATCAAATACGAGCCTATTGCTCTTCAGTGTCATATTAATTCAAGTAATGCCTCAGATACGTGGTATCTAGTTTGTTTTGAATTCAAAGAAACTTGGTTTGCAAGAGACACCCAGGGCAGTTATTCAGGAAACATGGCACATGCGTTTTTCAAACTTCTAACTTTTCTTTTCCAGTATGCATGACCCAGTAAAGCTAAGGCTATCATGATCAATCTCTTCTGGTTCAATTCATTCTAGTTCTGAGATGTTACCTGAATGTCTAGACAAGTATGTGTATGATATTTATTATTAATGGAGAGGGTTTTGGTCACTCTTGGAGAATTTTGATTGTCTCAAACAAGAGTTTTCTTTGCTTGAAATAATTTTTATTCTCCATATGATAAACTTAATAATTTCACTGAACAGTAAGAAGTTTTTAATCCAAAAATATGTTGGAACAATATCTTTGCATATGCTATCTACCATTTCTTTATATAATATTTATGAAAAATAGAGCCTTTTGATTATTGCATTCATTAAATATGCCTAATTTATTACATTAATAGTTTTGACTTGACTCCAAGACTTTGCAGTAAAACAAAATCAATTGTATTGACAGTGAGGCTTTGCTGAAGTGCATGCACCAATACTAATTTTTTAATTTCTTTTGTTTGATTTCACCAAGCCTCAAGACCATGTTTGATGCTTATATAGTGTACATAGCACTGTGCATAGGGCTGTTAACTGGGCATTCGTTATGATTTTTTTAAAATAAACTGCAACTAAAATAAGTATAATATACATATACAGTATGGTATTATTATTAATGTTATAATGCTAATCACCCATTTTTTTGAACCATACCATTCACACAGATATAATGTTTGACTGAGCATTGACTGAGAGGGCACAAACTGTCCACATTGGATTTACAATCCCAAACTGATGAAGAGGTATTACCCCATCCCAGACATGAAAATTCTTTATTTTGTTTATTGCTCGCTTGATATGAATTTGCAGGCTTGAGATTTCTTGTGTCCTGATAACATCATCAGCTGGCATTTGGCTTGAACTCTCAAGAAAGGGAGGGATGTTCAAGGACACCCCCCAAGGGTAACAAATCTTGAACCGTGAATCCTTTATCTGCCATAACTGAAACATTGTCTTGGACAGGCAAATCCAAAAGTCCACTTCGCACCACTATCTCCCTGTCAGAGATGCTACCAGTGTAGAGTTGGCTTATGAATGTTATTGCCCCTCCAGGACTGATGCCAATCAAAGACTTTAAAGTTGTGTGATGCTGAAAATTACTAAATAATTCACCATTTAAATGCAGACTACTGGGCATTTGACTTCAGTGCAATCAATGATAGCCCTGGTTGATCCATATTTGACCTTGAAATCCACTGGCATTGTTTTGTCTATTACATCCCTTGAAGGCCAAATGTTAATTTGACCAAGTTTTATTACATGAAATTTATCCAGGTGATAAGAATCCTGCTCACCGTCGACGTTGAAATCTGGAAAAGGTGGGCAAGATGTTCCTCTCGAAAGCCTTGTCTAAGTCTGCACAATACTAGAAAATATTCATCAATTGGCCTCAGGGTTCTAGACCTTCCCCTTTTACTTTCAGGCATTCCAGTCTTCTCATAAAAGTCGTCTGAAACATGTGCATTCGAGGATAGCCCTAATCTAATGTTTTCTCCTGAATTACCCGGATCCAAAAATTTAAACACGGCCATGAATGTATTCCAGTTGGGGAATCCAGTATAGAAATTAATGGCAGAATCGTTATTTCTAAATCTCTCAATATTAAAAAGTTGGATTTGAAGCAGTTTATTTTGTCGCTTCATGTTCTCAAGCTGGGATGTTAGCTTTGACAGTTCTTGTTTCAGTGAAGTCAGTTCTTGGGAGTTGTCCATGTTTTTCATAAATTCTTTTGGTTCCATTTCAATTTCTATAGACTCAATTGTCTGTGTCTCTGCAACAACATCATTACTGTTATCACATTCTGAAGCAACCGCTTTGTCCTCTAAAATTTCAATTTTACTCTGTTCCTCTGGCTCAGCGATTTCAGTTGCTTTGAGTAACGCTTTACTCGCTTCTCCGCAATCTCGATATGTTGGTGTTTTGCGTTTTCGGGGAGACGTGCGAGTCCATGAGAACAGCGAAGGAACAGCTCCAGGTCGCAGCTGAAATTTGCCTGAGAGAGTTTTCTTAATATCATTTCCCCTAAAATGCCTCAAGCATACTTTGGTCGTTGGCTTTATTTGAAAATCCTTTCCCTCGTCTCTCCTTATGGCATGAATCCACTTCTTCCTCAATCCTTTTTCGACAGGAAAGATGAAGTAAGACACTTTATTCCCATCTTCGTCGCAATATCCCTTAACACATTCAGGTACACAGCAGTGCGTGGGCATTTTCCTGTCTCCGCGATGAAATTTTGAATACAAATTATCTTCAAACTTGAGAAAACACTGTCCAATTTCAGAGCAACTTGGTGAAGCGATGGAACAAAACAGCGATTACACACTACAAAGAAATGGAAAGCATTTGCATGTTTTACGAGTCAAACGCAATATGTTGCTTTGTGCAAAGGCCTTTCTGGCCTTGCTCTGGTGTTGGTAGTTACCATTCCGCTCGAGCGATCTGCCATTATGAAAGTCGTGTATAGCCTAGAACAATTCTGGCAAGTGCTGTTGTAGTAGTGTAGTGCTGTGAATGTTCTTGTTCAGTAAATGAAAAGAAGGTAAGCCAGACATTTTAGAAGGTCATTTTGCTGCATTAACCTTAATTGTCTGTTGTTTTGACTTTGTGCATCTAGTTGAACTGTGAAAATTGCTTAGAGTTTGCTGAATTGTCATTCAGTGTGATGCATTGCCCCAAAGAGTTCACTGTTCACTTGGCCTACATGCCAAATGAACCAATGGGTTCAGGAACTGGACCTACATGTTCTTCCCGGCCTACACATCTAATGCTTAGTCTAAACAGTCAAGTAGTTTGAAGGAACTTCGATGCACAATATTGATTGAATCATTGTATTCACAAATCAATTCAAGTAGTCCATCAGAGAAAACACTAGCCATTACAAAACGTGGTTCAAATATTTGTTGGTTTGCAATTGAATACATTTTAAGCCTTGAGAGTTCTTACGCTATTGAAACAGAGTTTAATCCATGAGCTGACAATTATGGTATGTGTATGTTTAGGGTTTTGTTGTATTCTTGCTGATATTGAGTTCACCTGTTGACCAGAAGGCACATGTAAATAGCATTTGCAAGAAGGTTATTCCAGTCAATGTTTATTTTATTTTCATTGTTCCACTCAGCTGCTGACATTTATAGATACAAAGGGAAAAATTTGTTAAAGAGAATTCCCTATGCTTCTCATGGAAGCTTTAATCTTTACATTACCACAAGTAAGCAAGCACATTATCAATGGGAATATACCAGTTTGTACCAAAGAAATAGATAATATCACTGCTTTCAGCGAACAGCCACAACTGGGCACAAACAACTGATTACAACATTTCTTGAACTACTGCTTAACTCACCCAGGAAAGTCCAGTAGGCTGTTTCCTTGAACCTAACTACAGTAACGATCAGAAGAAACCTAACAGAACGGTTCACAGAACTTGTTGGGTTGCTGTTCCACGCACATTCCCATTCCCGTTCTTTATCCATTCTGTTTCCATTCCATACCCGTTCTCTGTCCATTTTGTTCTGGTCTCTTCCTATTCTGTTAGCGTCCCATTAGTAAGCATTCTTGGAACTCGTTAAGAAGAATAAGGATTTTGAAACTCGCTAACAAGAATACTTACTAGGAATAACTGACACTCGCATTTTCATGGTGAAAATGTGAGCACAGTTACTTGAAATATGGGAAGATTGTAATTTAACTTCAAGGCCAGTTATGGAGTCTTTTTCTAAAATGATACAAAGTGGCCAGTAGCCTGTGTGATTGCCCAAAGAAAGGGAGAAATAACAAGGTTGTCAAGCACTTCCATACCATCCATGAAGAAATGCAAGCAAAAGAGAAACTTTCTACTCTTGCAGTAACACGAATACTTAAGTGAGATTTAACATTGAAGTATCCCCGAAAACTGTTTGGTGAATGTGGCAAAAACTTGGCTGGAGGATGGGAGTGGTACAAAGTACTGCCAACAAGCTGAAGTCGGTGAAACACTCGACATTTTGTTATACATGTACTTTTGGTGGTGATATGTTAATGATGCAAATGCTAAGTGAAGATTGAATGTTTATCCTCACCGGTCATTCTGGCTCATTGATAACAAATAACATAATTAATTAATTAATGGAAGACAGCAGATCATGAATACCATGCTACTTTGGGGAAAGCAATAATTTGTATACTGTGTACTTTACAAATCCCTTTTTGCATTTCCACGTATGTCTGTTGTTTCTACTTGTGCATGTATGCATCAGTCAAGTCTTTCATGGTTATCTCTTTCTAGATACTCCAACAGGGGGATACATGTCTGAAGATCAGTGCTCTGACATGTCTGGAGACCAACCACAAAGTATGCAGACAGGTAGGTTAGCACATGTAAATCACATTGCTGCAGAATGCTGCACATTACAAACCTGGGGTACTTACCATTTGCATGGGAAAACGGGAAATTCCAGTTGGAAAATCAGATGGTTTCGCACCATTATGTTTGGGAAGGTTCAGAAAATATGAGCTGTGATTTGAGGTGATGCTATTTTTCTGCTTTTTCAAATCTCTCTACCTGATTTGGATATATTTATAGCAGTTAATTGTTTAATTAATGTTTATGCCTGAAAGTTTGAACTGTATGTTTTTTAAATGGTAAGCACCCTTATGGAGGCATGTTCAAGAATTCCCTGACTTCATTCTAAGCAAATGAATTATTGGTTCTTCTCATTGATACAGAAATGTATTCAGGCCATATTCGTTTCTTGTGAAACTTACTGTACACTAAAACAGAATAAAAATGCCCCAAAAAAATAATGCATAGACTTCCACGTACCACATTTGTAGAGCATGGCATAATGGCCCATAACCCATGATGGCTACCGGTAAGCCAATGAGAACTCTTGAATTGCATTATCTAATGATACAGTGTTTAATAGTTGCCATATTTAACTTGGCTGTTACTCCACATTTTATTAATACTTCAAGGATAGTCAATGTGTTGTTATTTTATTTGAGATGAGAATTGTTGTTCCAAAACTTTTTGAGAAATTTTTTGGCATCATTATGTAGAAATAAATTGGTGAGTCATTAAGAATACCAAGTCAATTACCAGAGCACTATAAGATGGGGGTGAGTTATTTTATTTCTCATTTTAAATTATTTCTTCCCTCTTTTTTACTTCACATGCACAAATTTGTATACATTATGTAAGTCTAAAAATTCATTAACAAATACCTAAGTATGTAAATTTAATCCCAAATTCTTCTCCGTGGATTCTCCTCAACCGTAATGTTTAGCACTTTTCCATACAGATGAGCGCTGCAAGCTCACTTTTTCAAGAAGTTGCCTTTTGGCTACCTTAAATTGGAAAATGGTTGCCATAAAAAAAAATCACTCGCCAAAAAAAGGAACAGGAGGACACTTCATGATATATTATACGAAGGGCTAATGCACCAAATGCACGTTTTACTTTGCTACACTTTACTTTGCTACAGTGAGTTTACGCATTCATGTTGAGTTTCTGAACGACAACAAGGGAAAAGAGAAAGACAGTTGATGCCACTGCTTGTACTATTGATTAAATTCGTCCTATTAATAATTTTTCAAGTGATTTTGTCTTTTAATCCATTGGTTGGCAATTGTGGTCGCCAATTGGCAACTTTCGCCATAATTTTGGTCGCCAAACATTTTTTCCACTCGCCATGGCAACCAAAATGGTCGCAGCTTGGAGTGCTGCAGATGGCATAGAATCTCCAAGACAGTGAGAGAATGGTGGTTCAGTTTGAGAAGAAAAAAAACATTAGCAAAAGTGTTCAAGTAAAATGCCCCTTAAATATATCCTTCTTAAATAAATGTTTAAATGGGAACTCTGATTGTAGATGTTGTCATTCATCTTCATTGCTTTTTTGTTGGTTTCTTTGTAGATCCTGGGCCATTATCTCCAGACCCCACCCTTGCAGGTAAGAAAATTTTTTATCCCAGACCAGTATGAAACAGGAAATCGACCCTTAATATCATTGTAAGATTACAATATAAGCTTGCAACACTAATTGTCAAATTAGTGACAAACTGTTTAGTGTTGTAAGCTTATATTGTAATCTCAAGCTTGCATTTAATAAGCTTTTCTGTCTACAGTTTTGTCTGTAGTAATCTGCTTATGAAGCACCACGTTTAGTGTATGATTTCCCTGTAATATTTTGAGTTTGAAGACTTTTTACGAGGGATTTACATCATGAAACTTAAAGCCAGTTACACCCAGCAAGATTTGCATGTTTCAATAATGCATTGATAGTAAAGGTATTGGAAACCTCCATTCCTTACTGTTTGAACTTTTAAATTTGAAAGCATTTTCCTGCTTGAGTTTCTGCATGGGAATGCCCAAAATGGAATAGACCATTTTACCGTTGTATAGAATTAGCTATAACTGTGTATAATTCTGCCAGTTAAGTACAAACAGAAGTGTCACAAAACTGTTGTAAAAGGTAACCCAAAAAATCATGGAGTCCAGAATTACTTAGGTTTACCATACTATGCACCAAAATGCTCAAATGTGATGACTACAATCTGGCTCATACTGAAATAAACATCCACATTGCTTCATAGTGGAGTTCCCGCTCAATGGTTTAAAGTGCAATTTTTATCCCTGCTCCCTCAAAATGTCCAGAATTTAGATTCAGGGCAACTGGAACTTTCCCTTAGATTTTTGAACATAAAACAAGCAGAACATTATTTATAAAACGTTGGAAGTGCTTTTTACTTACGGAAGTCCGCCACGTTTCTTTCTTACGAAATCAGTACTTAGTCTCGTTCGGCCAAATTTCTTAACTGGGGTGATCGTAGAACTTGGTTTCAGGCCTCGCTGTCAGCCTCCCTGATGACTACCATGCATGTACTAGATAGTGTCAAATTAGCAAAACCTATGTGAAATGTGGTTGACGGTCAACACGCTTGTAACCAGTCAATTGTTTTTTGAGCTGTTCTTTTTCCATTTTTTCTCCTAGATGCTCAGCCTGTTCAGTACACTGAACCGACTTACTGGTGCCAGATTTCTTATTACGAGATGAACACAAGAGTTGGGGATATTTATCATGCAGCTCGGCCAAGTCTCACTGTTGATGGTTTTACAGATCCCTCTAGTTCTGACAGGTTCTGTCTTGGATTGTTGTCAAACATTAACCGAAACCCGCAGATAGAGATGACACGGAAACACATTGGAAAAGGAGTACGTCTGTATTATATTGGCGGCGAAGTATTTGCCGAGTGCTTAAGTGACAGTAGTATATTTGTTCAAAGCCCCAACTGTAATCAAAGGTATGGCTGGCATCCAGCAACTGTTTGCAAGATTCCACCTGGATGCAACTTAAAGATCTTCAATAACCAAGAATTTGCTCAGCTATTATCACAGTCTGTCAATCAAGGCTTCGAGGCTGTGTATGCATTAACTCGTATGTGCACAATCAGAATGTCTTTTGTCAAAGGCTGGGGAGCTGAATATCGCAGACAAACTGTGACAAGTACACCATGTTGGATCGAGCTTCACCTTAACGGCCCTCTCCAGTGGCTTGATAAAGTACTTACGCAGATGGGATCACCCTCGAATCCTTGCTCGTCAATGTCATGATGCATGTTTATAACAGACTTAAAGAATTTATTGTGTGACTGTCCATAATGCTCAAAAAGTAAGACAAAAAACGCTACTCTTATGTTCAAGACCATATAATAATAGGTTTGTATCAAGGGTCCAGTCATATTTCATACAACAAGTAAGATCCTTCTCCAAAAAGTAATCTTCATGTATTAATAAATTATATTTTATATAATTATGAAAATCCAAGTATTACATATATGGTGTAAATGTACCATTGTTGTCTTAAAGAGAGGGTACATTTCTGAAATGCCAGTATCAATTGCATCTAGCAAAGAAAAGCAAAAAAGGTTTATTTCATTTTGCAGGAGAGTTAAACCATGGTACACCTTGAGTTACTTTATTGGCAGATGCATTTGACTGATGTGTCAGGAACAAATTACTTGTTCTAATTATTATTTTTTTTACTCATCTCATGTTTATCATAAGAAAGAATCACGAATATACATATGTATTTTAGGGTGACACAGCTGAACTTGTGGTGATTTTTAGCATTCAGGACTGGTATTGAAGTATAGATCGATACATGTACATGTACATTTTATAGTGTTATTTCCACGAAATTATTAAAGATAACTAAAATCCAAAATTGTATCGGCAAAGGAAAAATTGGACCAGTACAGAAGGTATGTGTTAATCATCCAAGATTATGAGATCCTAACTTAGAATCAGTGAAGAGGTAACGAATTGCCCTGTCAAATCACCTTTCATTGACAAGGACAGGTGCAATAGACTTTTGTTGTTCTCCTAGTTGGAACCAGTCAAACAGACTTTCATTCATAAATCAGCTGTTGTTCTGTACATTTATTGAAGATCACTGCTAAGAAAAGAACAAATGCAGATTTAGTTAACTTTGTAATAGGTGCCGTTTCTATTAATGTTGGTGGGTAAATGCTTACCAGGGTAGATATTTACTTTGTCACTTGAAGTGACTGAGGCTTAAAGACTATTTTTTACGTGAAAGCCCAGCTCAATTTTGTGCTTGCTGTAATGGTACACGTCTTTGTATCTGTCTGCATATTTTGTGATAAGAACAATTGACGTACATATATTTCAGCCACTAGCTAGGTTGACAAGTTGAGGTTTTTAGGTGCAGGTTTAGTAGTCCTTATTTTTTTATATGTACAGTGAAATGTGTCTTTGCTGTTTGCCACACGGCAAAGCTTGTTTTATTTGATTGTTTCCGATTTGCTTCTCTTAACTTCTAAACTCCACTCCATTGGTGAATACTAGTGTGGGACCAATTGAAGAACCTTACAAAGTGAGTGACAGAAACTGGAGTTTGTAACATTTTGAAAATTGAAGCAATATAGTCTTAGGGTAGTGATGAAAACAGCTGCACTCGAGAGGGAGCAGTTCAAAAGTGTTCTCTTCCCGTATGAAGTATCGAGTTTGCTTGAACTTGTTTCAAACTGTCAACCTCGAAATTCTATTCTGTAGACATTTAACCGGCTGGTGATGATGCAATTATTTCGTTTGTACAGATAACACTTTTTCGTTTTCAGAGACAACATCGCAAACGTTCTACACGCATTGATTTGGTTGTTGTATAATAACTAATATACAATAACCAAATTAATGCGCGCGCTCTGATTGGTCAATCAGCTGTGGGTTATTGTGCCGGTAAACCCACGGAAAGATCGCGCGTATTCTGAATTATTATATAAAATCAATAGACCACAAGTTTTCTATGGGTTATAGGCTGATAAACCACTTGGGATGTTGGTAGAACACTCGAAGAATTCGTAAACCACTCGCCTGCGGCTCGTGCTTGACAAATTTTTCTCGTGTTCTACCAACATCCCGCGTGGTTTATCAGCTTATAACCCACAGGAACTTGTGGTCTATTGCTTAATTAATTCACCCCACCTCCCTCTTCAAAACATCATCAAGCTGTCTTCACCACTACCCACAATTGTAGGTAGCCATCTTTATCCACTTGAAAAAAAGGAAATATGTAAACATGATTGTGACGTAGAAATATACCAAGATCATCAGAGTGCAGTACTTCACAAGTCATAGAAGCTCACAAGTGAAGTAGGGCTGTGTTTATAGTGACGTTTTGTCTCCTCAAAAGGTCTGATTCATCAATGTTGTTAGTAAACACCTTGTGGTCCTTCAATTTTAAAAATTCTTTACAGCCTTTGATGAAGTACGTCAGACTCTTGTCAGCCCAAGACTTTTCATTCTGGTTGGGAGAATTTAATACAAGACCAAAAGCTCTTTTAGTTTTGTGATGAGTGATGTTATTCTTATCACTGCTTGACTTGCGTTGACTTTCGGAGGAGACGAGTTACTAATCACTCAAGGCTGAAAGATTTGAATCCTTACAGAAACATAAGTGTAACCCATTTTACTAAGTTATTCTTGGTACTGCTGGCTTTTGACCTTGTGGCATGTTTTTTTTTAATAGCTCCAGGTTTTGTTTTCCCTTTGAACCCGAGATCGAGGTCAGTCTCGAAGAAATGAACTTTTATGATTCAGATTGTACATTTAAGGCTTTTTGAAAAAGTAGGGTGATGTTTTAGCCTATAATTATAACTCTTAATCGATTGTAGTAGATTGGATTCCATGACTGTAAATAGTAAAAAAAACAGAGTTAATGTAATAAACTGATAAAGTAATAGCTTAAAATAGATCTCATTTTAGAAAAGAATTGTATTGTAAGCCATTTTTATGTTCTGCTTCCAGTGCAAATTTTATTTTGCTATGTACAGCCATTGAGGCCGCCTTTTTGTTTCTGTTAGGTACGTTACATCAGCTAGTAAACATAAAGGATGGCCATATTTTACCTTTATAAATTTTGTCTTCTCTTGGTTGTGCGAACTATAACCTTGTTCCCCGACTGTTCACCATAGGCGCAGGGGTCGGGAGGCTGCAGCAACCCCCAGTTTCCAAAAGTTATGATATCTTGGGGGCAAAACGTTGATGATTCGGGCAGTAGTACTCGGGAGAAAACATTCCAAACGGTTATGACGGCCAGGCTTGTAGGCTATTTTCTCTAATGATGGCCTTCTGTAAACGGAGTTAAGTCGAATGAGGAGGATTAGGATCCAGGTATTCTGTTTCAAAAAGGCCTACATCGTTTAAAGGGGTTTCGTGGAAATCCACGGAATGGATGTTATTGCTATCAACAAAACAACAAAAGAATTGAAGCAAACTTAGACTTTAGTTTTTGTTGTGGCTCTGAAAAGAGCCGTTTTAAAATTTTCTTGAACTTTTCGTGCAAAGGAGAATGTCTTTATAAACAAGTTTCTGATTTTACTAGGCTGTCGATCCAGGTCATTGAGTAAGCAAGGGTTCAAAATAACTATTTTTGGAATGATAACAATTTCATTATGGGTGAGAACTGTTAAATCTCTGTTTTTACCGCTATTTGAGTGCGCTTGAACAACAAACACGCTTTGGGGCAGTGGGTAATATTTTTCGGGCAATAAGGTCACTGCCCCCACCTGTTAAGTCCGAGGCAAATCAGCGTGGAAGATATTAATGAAAATCATGTCTCCATTCACAGTCACGGATCTAGCCAATCGTCTGACTTCCTCGTGCCAAGTCCTCGCCGACTCAGAACCTCTGTGGACGAGAAAGAATCGCGAGAAATTTGATAAACTGATCAAAATAAGAATGTTACCAAACCTCCAACGAGAAAGACGTATAGGTGGTGGCACGTTTGGAGAAGTTTATAAAGCCAAGTGGGGGGAATCGATTGGTAGCAGAGAAGGTACTTCACGAGCACCTTTTTAATCGTCACGACCGGGATAGACATGTTGCAAAGTTTCAAGAAGAGTGCAAGATTCTTGCAAAACTCCAACACAAGAACGTTGTTGAACTTTTGGAATTCGGGATTTTTCATTCTCAGCCTCCAGTGCTTATTACTGAACTCTTGGATCGCGACTTGGGAAAGTATATTACTTCATGGCATTCTGAGAAGATTCCGTTTCCAGAGGCAGTCTCGATCATGTCAGATGTAGCCGAAGGGCTTGCTTACCTTCACGAACGTAACCCGCCTATAGTACATCGAGATTTAGCCTGTAAAAACATTCTCCTGACAGAGGCAAAGCAAGCTAAGATTGCTGATCTTGGTCTTGCTAAAGTGTTTCCACTCAGCGGAAGAATGCACGCGTCTCCGCAACCAGGAACACAAGTCTATGCCGCGCCGGAAACGTTTTCCCCTGGTGATCCTGTCGAATACGATGTCAAGATTGATATTTTTTCCTTTGGAGTTGTTTTGATGAAGGTCATCAATGGCAGTCCTCCAGTTGTGGAACCGGAATCGCCCATCACAAAGGGTTTGTATTCTTGGAATCTCTCGTTTTGATTTATGATAATAACATATGTTGTTTCTGCAGGCTATAGGCGTAATAGACCGCATTTTCTAAGAGTTAACCGGCGCAAAATCCTACGCAAGATGTTGCGAGAACATGAGAAGAGCTTGTAAATTTCGAACCAATCGAGAAACCGATAAAATTCGGTTAAGTCGGCTATCTTTATTTCTTCGTCAAGGGAGTAAAAGGCGCCTAGCGTAACAGACTTGTCATAAGTGTGCCATAGAAATGTTATTTCGAGTGTTGTCCGTTGTTATGCTGAGTTCTGCGAGAAAATAATTTAGTTCAGCATTTTGGCTGCAAGATTCAAGTTTTCACTAAAAAAGTTAACGTTAAAAAACAACGACGTTTTGACCGTTCGACGGTCATTTTCAAGTTGAAAAGTAAAAATTTTTTTGTAGGCGTTTAAAATATACACAATCGATTATAAAAATGCTAATGAGATACTGGCTAAAACTCTAAAATATTTACATAGTCGTTTTGACGGTTAAATTTTAGGTCATTTGACGGTTGATGGTTAATTTTTCGGAATGACGTTTATCAGACAAATTTAAAGCACAAATCTGGCTGTAAGTTCTAATAAAACGATATGATAATTTTGCTCATAGTTAAACACTGGAATTAATCTGTGCACTAAAAATTAATGCTGCGATTAATTTGTGCACTAAAATGAGGTTATTGATCTTCAACTATGACAACTATAAACAATTAGAAAACAGTCCTAAGGAAGCACGTGCGCTGATTGGTTAAAAAGCCTGTTTGTATAACTCGATGGAGACACAGAACTAAGCGCGCGCTTTTGACGTAGTGATGGCTCGAGCAAAGAGAATTTACATTTTCATAATCAAAGTTTACAAGTTGTTTTCCTTTTTGTCGTCGTGGTGTTTTCTAAAAGAAATAGGAAACATGTACTCCGTGTTTGTATCGAGTTATACAAACACTCGTGAAAGTTTGGGAGAACTCGAAAAAGCTGTGGAAACACTCGCCTGCGGCTCGTGTTCCCACAGCATTTCTCGTTCTCCCAAACTTCCACTCGTGTTTGTATAACTCGATACAAACACGGTACATGTTTTCTATTTCTTAATTATTGGATGCGGTTTTTGTGTCGAGGTAACGGTTACCGAGACCTTGATTATTCTGGATATCACAAAAAACGAATCTAATAATTGTTTTATACGCTGAACGAAAAAAAAGTGGAAGTCATGTTTTTGCTTCTTCGATGACGGGAAGCAACACAAAGAGCTCGAACTTGACATGATTACCCTTGGAAATCATGCGTTGCGGTCATACATGACATGATTACCCGTGACCTTGAATGTCCTTGACATGATTATTGTATAATCTGCAGTTATGACGTCACGGGCGCTGATTTCGAAAATTCACTGTACGCTTTCGGCCAATCAGAAAAGAGTGAGAGAGTTCAATGTATAATAATGTGTATTATTAGCGTAATTACATCACCTCCGTTACCGCTGGACGTATTAAGCGCCTGCTCCACGTATCTTGATGTACTTGTATGAGGAGTCGTATTAGGAGATCAAATCTTACGGACGCTTTTATCTGTCTACCCGGTTTTGTTATGGCATTTCTGTGTTCTGCAATCTCTGATTCTGTTTCACTTTTAAATTCATCCATCTGGAGAGGTTCAGGTTCAGTGAAGATGAAGACTTGGGAATTTTCCCGTCACTGACAAAAGTGACAACCGTACAGTCACATGACATAGACAGCAGTACTGATTTATTAGAAACTAAAGCGGTTGAAGATCTGGAAAAGAAAGCTCGCTCCATGTTCCAGGTTTTCCCTCCTCGTACACAGCTGACTGAGGGTATGCATACAAACGTCTGTAAATTTTTATATTTTCAACTTACATTTACTCAGCTGATATTACACCTGAAATGATGAAACTTTGCAGGGTTACTAAAGTAAACGTGTTCTTTGTAGTGCTGGTATACGTTTTTAATTTTGACTTATTTGAATTTTCGGCCGCCATTTTGGAGAAGGGTCTATTGTGTTGTACCCGACAGCTCAGTCATTAGCTTTGCGTTCCCTGTTGCTGCGTCCGTCACAAATATTGTTTCCGGCCCCTACAGTGCAGATTCCGTGCTGTTGAACAAAAGTGCAACTTTTTTCTGTACCATCTTCATTTCCTTTCTGACCACTCCCCACTAGAACGGTTACAGTACCTTGTCGACTGGGTCATAGACTTTGATCTGACAAGCTCCAGCTCCTTTCCGCGAATAGTAACTCCATCCTTTTTGCAAAGTAACTTGAAAAATCGCTCTTTTCTCATCATCTGCGTATACTTAAACTTTGTCGCTAGCAACACAAAGGGCGGCGGGGTTGCGTAAAGGTGGCTCAATTTGAACACGATCTGGAAGAGTGACTGATGACTGATGACTGATGACTGACGTTTTACAATACCGGAAGTGTTAACAGACGGAAGTCAGTTCTGTCGTTAGCCGGTTTTACTCGAGACTAAAAGGCACAAACATGTATTTCTGTGATATATTAAAACGATCATTTATTAACAGCATAAATTGACCCCATTTAAGTCAATTGGTCTCGATCGTTTAAGGATATCTGAGAAATTTGACGGCTAATTTTGGCTTGCTCATTTGACGGTTGACGGTTGAAATATTCCGTTTTTGACAGTTGACGGTTAATTTTTTGGCCATTTGACGGTTGACGGTTAACCCCATTGAGATCCTCTTTTAGCTTTCTGCTTTAGATTTGAGTGGATGGGAGACCACACTTCAGTTGCGTGGCTCAACTGGGACTTCACTAGTGCTAGGTAAGAGAATCTTCTAACCTTGACGTCAGTCAGCATGGGACAAGTGCGACGAAGAAGACCGAGTACTTATTCCATAGTTAACAGAGGGGAATGGTTACGAAAATCGTTCTTTGTTGTATGTTATTGTTCTGTTTTTAGGCCTCGACCCTGCACAAAACACAATAGTTGTTTACTCCGAACTGAGGAACTAACCAATAGAAACGTGTTAGTTACGTAACTCATGCATAGTGTATGAGCGTAAAACAAAAGATTGTGCAGGGTCGTGGACGTTCCAACATAAATCTTGGCGTATTTGTTTGTTCTTTGATGTTTGCCGGGCTACCTAACCAATCCCGTCCATTAACTATGTTTATTCGCTTTAGAGGAGAGCATGAAAACTTGGCTTCCCCACGTTAATTTGCTTGTTATTGTGACACCGAGATCTGTCTCCTCGTTCACGCGTTGTAAGTCAACGTGGCCAAGGTGGTAATCATAGCGCCCTGGATTTTTCTTCCGCGTCACTGTTAAGACCTTGCATGAGCTTTGAAGCGTTGAAATAAATATTATTGTGATGACTCCAGAGATCTAGGTTTGTTAAGGCTTGCTGCAATTTATCTGCATCTAGATATGATAAGATTCTTCCATACAGCTAGGTGTCATCTGCATAGAGGGCTCAGTGTCAGAGAACCAACAGGCAGGACACTTGGCAGGTCGTTGATAAAGATGCTGATGAGCAATGTGTCAAGCAGACTTCCTGGTATTTGGACTTTGCCAAACCGTTTGACTCTGTGGATCACTTCATTCTCCTTGAGAAGCTTGAGGGATATGGAGTAGGGCACTCCGCAGGTTACAGAGGCCCAAATGGAGGTGAATCCATTGATAACAACTCGTTGTTGCCGATCCTGCAGATAGTTCTTGAACCAATCATGTAGATGTCCATCTACTCCATATCCCTTAAGGAGAATGGCGTGGTCCACAGAGTCAAACGCTTTGGCAGTTCAAATACAGGATGTCTGTTTGAATGTTGTCGAGATTTTTTCCAGTGGAATGTAGGACTGACAGTAATTGAGAAATACAAGAGCGATTTTGCATGAAACCGTGTTGCAATGGGGTGATGACGTTTTGTATGTGTTGGTAGAGACTATTCCCGATAGAGCGTTCCAGTACTTTGTTTAATTATCAGGCACAAAAGGGAGATAGGTCTTTAATTTAAAGCAAGCTCCTTAGAGTCTTTTTTATGAACGGGAGTTACGTTAGCTTCTTTCCACTGATTCCTTGGGCAAACAAGCTGTTTTGAGCTAGGTGTTAAACATCAAGCAAAGACTCGGGGCTATCTCGTTGGCACATTCTTTAAGAAGTCTGGCCGGAATCCCATCGGGACCACAGGCTTTCGTGATATCAAGGTCCACTAGACACTTTGCGACTTCGTTAACCGAAAAAGTTAATTCAGACAAAAGCGGCCAGCCAAACGACTGATCATAAATATTCAAGTGACTAGTGTTTAAGTTTGTAGTCGAATGCGGTCTAAAGATAGAGGAAAAATATAAGTTGAATAATTCTGCCTTGTCAGCACACACCGTTGTAAGAGACAACACTTGGTTTTCCTCGAGAGTGCAGAATTGCCTTATGGTAGCTTCAGAACAATTTAGGATTGTCTTTGAACAAGGACTCGATTTTCTTTAAGTAATCTCGATGCTTAGCTCTAAAAATTCGCAGACAATTTTTTATGTTATTTGAGAGCAATCGACCAAATTCCCTTCTACTTGTAGCTCTTTAAAGTTTCTCCTTCTGGTGAAAAAATTGTTTTGAAGAAACAGCACTGAAAAAATTTGCATGTTTCGCAAACAAACTCCGCCCACAAACACTAACTGAGCCAATCAGCGCTTGGAAAGTTTACTTCCGTTCGCCTTCTAGTGAAAGCGTAATCTTCAATCAACCCCAGTTTTCTGCATTGCGCTCAAAGCGGAGAGCAAACTGGAGAAGGCAAGAAAGGGAACGACCGCTAGAAAGCAAACTTAAGCGGCTAGGCGAAAAAAAAAAAACAAGTTAGTAAAAGGAAACGCAACAGCTTCAAATGAACTGAAAAAGTTTGGAGAGAGAATTGCCGGATTTCATACGGTGGGGGCCTGGGTATGAGTCCGTGTGTTATGGGATTAACAACATAAAACCCATGTATTCTGAAAGAGCACATAGAGCTTTACAAAATCCTCAAGTTTCGTGTTAATTGGGCCAATATTGAACAAGATATAGCCATTCAAAAACTCCAAAATTTGCAAAGAAATGTTCAGGTTTCATGTTCAGGTTTCCGGACAATTGTAATTTGAAATAATTTTCAACTATCACGAGTAGTTTATAAACGATAATTAGATGAGGTTTTTGTGATATCGGGAATAATCAAGGTCGAGGCAAGTGTAATCAGCCGAGGCCTCCTCCACTTGCCTCGATCTTGATTATTCCCGATATCACAAAAACCGAATTCAATTATTGTTTTAACATAGTCTTAGCGATGCGCGCGTCCTGACTGGCTAACACTCTCTATCCTGCCATTTTCCCGTGGGTTGCACGCTTACTTCATTTTGTTTATTTGTACTTTTTTGGCAATTATTTTCATCGATAAACATAATTCTAATAATTCTTCCCGAGATCAGTGAGGAATATTATTCTTATGTGGTACGAAATTTCGAGCTTAAGTTTTTCGCCGGGCCTGCACCTAAGAGATTTGCGAGCAGAAGTTAAATCAGCTGGATGAACAGGCACTCGGCACTCGGAGGAGGACCAAAAAAGCAAAAACAAACTGGCTTGTATCAACCTTTCGAGGATGGTAATACATAGCGGGAATTTAGAGAGAACTTTTCAGCGATTTGGCGACAATAAATATCATTGTAAAACTTTGGTGGCGTCGAACGCCATTTAGATGCTTTCGGCGAGCAAAACTTGTACATGAGAGTTTTAACAAGTTTCCCTATCAAGTGAAGCTTTGCATGCAAAATCCTTCTGTTCCAAGTACTTTTAAGATAACAGTTTTACTGAGCTTAAATAAAGGAAGTTTTATAAATTATTGGTAGCCTTGGATGATCTCTTTCTGTTCCTGGCCGGTTTCAGTTTTGTTCGATCGCTCAATCGTGGATTGAACGACTGCAAAGGCACAAATGTAAGCTTACATTTCTGAAATTTTCCGTAAAGCCCCAGTCGTCTGTTCACTTTAGACTATTTTAACAAATAACTCAAATGACAGAGATCATTTCTGAAGGCCATTCGCGTGTTTGAACAAATTTAGAGGCGCAACTCATCAAATTTAAAACAAAGTGGAAAGGAAACAAAACCTGCAGAAATTTCAGTAAAAACTGGCATAAAAGAACACATGTTTGGGGGTTTCAGGTTCATTTTGTTCTTATACATCGGGTGTTTTATGCAAATGTCGCTTGAATATGTTCTTTAAAGGTGTCTTTGAAATTGTTTCTAAAACTTAAATACTGCATAGACTACTAACAGATGAAATCAATGTGCAAGCACAACATTTTAATTATTATAATTAATGAATTTTATGTCAGCATGTGGTGTCTGCAGCAAATAACTAGAATGTGATTGACAGAAGGCAATAACAGTAATTATTGCATTCGACGAAGTGGAACGCAATCCTAATTTTTGCCTGTGACTGTGCAGAGTTGGTTGTCCTGTGTAAGGTTATTGTCTGGAAAACCCACATTCCTGTAAGGGCACGAAAATGGCCACCCCGCTTAATTTTTGCAGGGGCATGTCACGACATAGTTACTAATTATGTCACGGCATAGTTATTAACTATGGTCACGGCCAGTAAACTGGTACCGTAACTGAGACATGTGATAATACATGTGACGAACTGGCATGTGAGCACGTGAGCAGGCCATGTAGACTTTGGACTTTCTTTCCATGCGCTCTCTGTCACAGAGGTAGCGTTGGATACTTTTGCCGTGGAATTTTGAGGCTGAGTAGTATTATATTCAATAGTATGTTATTTAAACGTTCGTTCGGGCTCACGAGGAACTTGTTTATTTTATAAGATGCGTAAGAGTGAACCTGAGCCAAGGAACGGAAATGTAAATACTGTACCTTGTATCAGGCCAGCGGAAATACTCGAATCAGTCGTCGCACGGAGTTTGTTTACGAAGAACGAGCACGTGATTGCATATGTGTACTTATATTTGACCTTTCTGCTTAGAATAATGTTCTTAAAAAATATACTTTTACAAATTACAAGTTAATAATGCGAGAATATTTAGCACGAAATCTGAAGGCTGATGTAAACATTCTAGTCCTATTAAACTTGTGAGTCGGAACCTGGCGCAAAAAAAGAACTTGGCCAATATCCAGCCATCTTGACCTCACACTTGGTCAATAATCCATATTTAAACAGTCCAGGCGTTTGGTTACATAAATTAGCCAAGTCTAAAAACAATTGCTAAATCTTCCCTGGAAATTCCCATACCTGCTGTGCAATGTGTACAATGGTCTAGCACATATATTGATCTTCTCTACCCCAGTAGGTTATTCTAATCCAACTGGCAACCAATTTTTATTTTTTAATTATGTGAACAATTTTCATCTTTCAGGCTGAATGTGTTCTTATTTATATGGTACGTTTTTATCAAATTTCAGGCTGAGTGTTTTTAATTCACTCGTTCTTTTATGCAGATTTTTACTGTATTGAACAAGAGCATCTCAAACAGGCGTTCGTTCGCTTTCTTCTCAAATCTCGATTTTACGAAATGTCTGGTTCCAAATCGCTCTTTTCTTTTGCTGAAGAGGCCGTGAAGGTCGGAGAGTTCAGCCACCAAATGCTTCAACCATGTGCAGTTAATCGTTTGTTTTCTGTTCTCTCTGATCCAAATCTACCCACCTACAGATTTTTTAAAACTTTGACTGCTGGTAGAAAGTGATAATATTAGATTAAAAAGGTAAAAAGATCGGGGTCACCGAACTCGTTTTGAAGATAAAGCGTACCACAGACCACAGCATTTCTAGGATTTCCAGTCATTCGAGACGATTTTGGGATTCATTACTATCGGCATATATTTAAGTTAAAGAATCATATCTAAGTTATGTGTGTTTAACACAGCATATATAGGCCTATTTGATAGATCTTTGCTACGTATGTCATTAAATGAAGTAGAATTAGCCTTGAAAGGTCTTAAAAAATACAACTTCTAAGCCACGCACACCTGTATCCATGTACCAATTCGACCCTATTTGAATAGTATATGAGAAATAATTAAAACTTCCCACGTACTGGATTTTGTTTGTTTTTTAGAATAATGAAAAGAATCAGAAAAGGAAGTGCTCTCCCGAAAAAAGTGGGGGTCACCGAGCATCCAACAGAAATATTCGCAGATCAAGTTACCGCAAAGGTCATCAGCTCTATATTTTGTTGAGTTTTCGACTCCGTGCGCGCGCTTGAAAATGACGTGACACGCGCGTGACCAATGAATAGCGTGCGCACTAGAGATGCGCAGTAGTAATGGGCGCGAACGTCCTTAAGTAACTTTTGAAAAACGCTTTTACCTATTGCAG